>VWYK01010585.1:21888-33315 GCA_013399775.1 Semnornis frantzii | reverse complement strand
CCTGTGCCAGGGCTCTGGGACCCTTCCAGGCAAGAAGTTGCCCCTTGTGTTGAGCTGCAACCTCCATCCTGCAGCTTCCATCCATTGCTCCTTGTCCTATCCCAGGCAGAAAGTGAGAAGAATTTTTCCCCCCCTCCTGACACCCAGCCCTCATTTATCTATCAACATTGATCAGCTCCTCTCTAAGTCTTCTCTTCACCAGACCAAACAGCCCCAGGTCCCTCAGCCTCTCCTCACAGAGCAGTGCTCCAGCCCCTCCATCACCTTGTAGCCCTCCCTTGGACTTTCCAGCAGATCCCTGTCCCTCCTGAACAGGGGAACCCAAACAGGAACAAGCAATGGGAATAGAGAAATCTATGGAGAGAGTGGTCAGGGACTGGAATGAGCTGCCCAGAGAGGTGCCCAGAGTAACTCTGACTGTGTTTCAGGGTGGTTTGGATGTGGTGCTTGGGGCTATGGTTTAAGGTGAGTGTTGCAGAGCAGGGTTCTAGGTGGGACTTGGTGCTCCTGAGGGGCTTTGCCAACCTGCCTCTGTCTGTGATTCTGTGATTGTTTCAGTTGGAAAAGACTTCTCAGATCACTGAGTCCAACCATCAACCTGAGGAGCTTTGCCAACCTGCATGTTTCAGTGATTGTGTGGCAGCGAGGAGCCAGGGACAGCCTTCCACTAGGAGGGGAAAACCTCTGCTGCCGCTTATGCATGCAGGCAGCCTGACTGCACCGGCACTGGGATCTGGGCTAAAGGGCTCTGGTGGCACAAATGAGCAGGGGTCACCTCATCCAGAGTGGGATGGGGATGGGGTTGCCATCTGCACCCCCTGATTCTCTCCAGAAGCAGCAGCCTGCTTTTCAATCCACGCCTTGCATGCAAACCCCTGTGCTTAGCATTTATGTGAGTGACATATGTGGCATTGTCTGAGCCACAAGCTCATTAGCACACCAGTCTGAGGTGCCACCCCAGCCCAGAGAGCCTGGCAGGACAGAGATGAAGAGGTAGGTGGAACAGAGTGCTGGTGCCAAACAGTGATGCTGTAGCTGGCAACAGGGAGAGGCAGACCTTTTATTTGCCCTGCGATTTGATCGATGGCTTTAATAACCTGGCATTCGAGTGTGCACAAAGAGCAACCATGACCTGAAGCTCAGCCTTCAGCAGAGCTTTGAAGAGCAACCCACAGCAGACTGAAGGCAATGGTGGTGAGCACAAAGAGTCAGCTGGCTTCTGAGCTGAGCCAGGCCTGAGTTCATCACTACCCAGCACAGTGTCAAAACCAGGCTGGCATCAGCCCATTTCTCATCCAGACAGATGTGCTACTTCTGTCTGACAGCCTGGCTGTCTGCATACAGAAACACACTGAAGAAAGATGCTTTTGGCAACTCCTTTTCCTGGGTGTTCTTGTGCACAGTGGTAGCANTTGTGCCAGCGGAGGTTCAGGCTGGATGTTAGGAGGAAGTTCTTCATGGAAAGAGAGGTTGGCATTGGAATGGGCTGCCTGGGGAGGTGGTGGACTCCCCATCCCTGGAGCTGTTTAAGAGGTGGCTGGATGAGGCACTTAGTGCCAGGGTTTAGTTAATTAGAAGGTGTTGGGGGATAGGTTGGACTCAATGCTCTTGAAGGTCTTTTCCAACCTGATTGCTTCTACTTCATCCCAGCCAACCTGGAATTCCAACCTACTGGCAATCACTGCTGGTGTGGGGTGGCATTTACACACCAGCTGTGCACATCCAGGCTGCTTTGCAGTTGTGTGGGCAATGAGATCAGCTTGCAGTTGCAAGCTGCCTTTGGAAGGCTGGGGAGGGACTACTGACAAGGTCTTGTAATGGCAGGATGAGGAGGAGTGGGTTTGAACTGGCAGAGGGGAGATTGAAACTGGATGTTAGGAAGAAGTTCTTGCTAGTGAGGGTGGTGAGACACTGGCACAGGTTGCCCAGGGAGGTGTTCAAGGCCAGGTTGGATGAGTCCTTGAGTGACCTGTGCTAGTGGGAGTTGTCCCTAGATGATCTTTGAGGTCCCTTCCAACCTAAACCATTCTGGGAAAGGATGAAAGCCATGAAGTCTGGTGGAGTTTAATAGTGTTGTTATCCAGGCTGTACAGCCAGGCTATCCCAACACTGCTGGATTTCAGTGCAGTGTGGAAATGGAAGTGCCTCATAATAACTTAGCCAGCTTACATCCCATTGTGTCTGACTTATTTTTCCCCTTGCTTTACTCATGAAGTCTTTCTGTTTTGTGCTTAGTTTTGAGTTGTTGTTTTTTTTATAGTTGTTTTTCAGTTTTGGTAGTTTTTTGTTTGTTTTGGGTTATTTTTTTGGTGGTGGAGGTTTTGGTTTATTTTTTTTCCATAACATGTAATCAAATTTCATTTTATTTTTCATTTTTGTGGTTCTCCTATGGGTATTGTTGAAACTGGAACCAATTATAAAACATCTGCAACCAGCACAATGCTGTGGAGTGTGAACAATGAAATCTCTTCTAAGAGTAGAGAGAGAGCACAGCACACTCTCAACAAGTCTGGGAAAGCTTTGCCCAGACAAAAGCTGTGTTTATATCTTCACTTGGAGCTTCCAGTCTGTTCCAACTGGGCTCTAAAGAGCACTGTAAAGCAGAGCTGACCCAGCCTTTGCAATCAGCAACACTAATTAAGTTCAGCCCACCACCAGCTAGTCTGGTTTAGGTAGACTGTGCTAAACAGGCACATAAAGCAGTGACTGTTTGCTTATGAAGAAGATATTTTAGTTTAAACTGATTTTGCAAACCCCCCCTCCCCTTTCCTCTCTTTTTAATTCTCAGCATCTCACTAGGGAGCCTTGCAAAGGTTATATGGAGCCATTTTCCCTCTCTCCAATCCAATTTCATTTCTTTTAGGCTTTGCCTCAAGCCACTGGGATTGTCATGTTTCTTTATGGGATAATTATGATATCCCCATAAGGTTTTATTACCTTAACATGTTGGTATATATTCTCAGTCCTAACTCTGGTTTAATATGTATGTTTAAATAATTAATATACAGTAGAGACAAGCATGTGGTGCAGCAGAGAAATGAGACAGCAGGAGGGTCTCTGAGGGAGAGATTTGTCCTCTCCACATTCCCATCCTCCCTGTAAGGGTGTCAAGAAGGGGTTAGACCTGGAAAAATATGGTACCACCAAGTTGCTGGCTTCTTCCTGCAGGTAGAACAGACTTCAGCAGTGATGAACATTTGGAGGAGTACAAACACAGATGCTAAGGCTTCTGTGGTTGATCTCTTCTGGAGGAAAGGGCTGGGAGCTTTCCATGTTTGCAGGTATGAGGATAAGAAGTGGGTTTGCTTTCCCCCTGCAAGGTGAGCTTCTCACACTTACGGCATTAGGAGCTCCAGGTCTACAGGATGAAAAATGATTGCTTTGGTGAAGGCTTGAAGGCTAACACTGCTGGTGTCAGTGGGCACCATGAGGGTATCCAGCCCAGCTCAGGTACTAGCTCTGTGCTGATGGTGCTGTGGCTGTCACAGCAAAGGAGTCAGTCCAGATCATAGAATAGAATCATGGAATGGTAAGGTTGGAAAGGACCTCAAAGCTCAGCCAGTTCCAACCCCTTGCCATAGGCAGGGTCACCTCCCACTAGTACAGCTCACTCAAGGTCTCATCCAACCTGGCCTTGAACACCTCCAGGGAGGCTGTGGAGCACAGAAGCACTGAATGCGATCAAAGATCACATTGGGTGCTTCTGTGCTCCACAACCTCCCTGGGCAACCTGTGCCAGTGTCTCACCACCCTCACTGCAAATAACTTCCTCCTAACATCCACTTTCAATCTCCCCTCTGCCACTTCAAACCCATTGCCCCTTGTCCTGCCATTCCCAGACCTTGTCAATAGTCCCTCCCCAGCCTTCCTGGAGCCCCTTCAGATCCTGCAAGGCTACTCTAAGGTCTCCTGGAAGCCTTCTCTTCTCCAGGCTGCAGAGCCCCAACTCTCTCAGCCTGTCCTCATAGCAGAGCTGCTGCAGCCCTCTCAGCATCTTCATGGCCTCCTCTGGACCTGCTCCAACACTTCCATGTCCTTCCTGTGCTGGGGGATGAAAGGCCAAGTGACTCAATGCAGTCCTCAGTGGGTTATCTTGCAGTAGACCCTGTGAAAGCTCCATTATTGCCCATCACTTCAGTAGCTGGATGCATGGTGGGTGCAGGGCAGCCCCAGGAGCTGCAGCGTAGAGGAAGAAAATTGAGAGCATCACCTGTGGCTTCACAGCCTGTCCTTTTTCCTGAGCAGAGATGAGGAGCTTTGCAGGTTTGGCCTTTATCAGAAACAACAGATACTGCATGACAGCTTTGTGCTCCACAGGCTTATTTTCCCTCAGGCAACCATACCTGAGCTCTCAGTCCCACTGGTATGGCCATGGGAGGAGTCATTAATTGCAACAGAGAGCAAAACCAGTAACATTATTGACAGATAATGTAAGATGCAGGGAGCCAAGGGCCACAGATGAAGCAAACACCTAATGTGGGTACCTCAGAGTCACCCTGCAGCAGCTCCCAGAAAGAGAACAGCCTTTACCACACCACCGCTTACCAGGGGCATGAGCAACAGCAGAGTCTCTGTCTCTAAATTCTCCACCAAGGCCTCTGATTATTTTTCAGAGACAGAATATTTGGACTACTTCAGTATAAACTGGTTGTACAGAGAAGTTTTCAAGTGGGCTATGTCCAGACATCACAGAATCTGCACAATACTAGCCAGGCACCAATGGAAGGATGCACTATGAAGTAAGTAAATGCCAACAGACAGCATTAATAGCCTCTTCCATTTATTAGCAGGGAGTATTTTTGGACTTTTCCAAATGCAAACTGTGGGAAATGCCCATCCATACTCCTTTTAATGAGAACTTCTTCCTTTTCTGTTCTGCCATCTCTCCTTATGCCTGCCCTCTTGCAATCTCTCCATCTCCGCAGTGAGCTCTTTTAAAGCACTTTCTAATTTTATTTTGAGCTGTGAAGTTTTTGAAGATTCTCTGTTTGAAAAAGGCTGCAAGAATTAAAAAAAAAAAATAAAATATATATATATAGGCTGAACTGAATAAATAGTTCTAACATTTTGATGTCTCATGGGTGCCAGAGCTGTTCAGAACGCGGGGGTAGGATGAGGCTCTGAAGAAATGATGATCCCATTAAAGCTTCCTTGCTGATTTCCTTCTGAAATACAGGGCTGTAGGTCATGCAACTTGCTTAACCCAGGTCAGCTTCATCACAGACGTCTGATGCAGCTCTTGTGATGCAGCAGCCTAAGAAAGCAAAGAAACAGGGCAGGAGGAGATGAGTAAGAGGGCTTGGATCATGAGCTGCTGCTCCGGGAAGCTGCAGACATGGGAACAATGGAAATGTCTACAAAGGGGTAAGTCAGAATTGTAGCAACAAGTCATGTCCTGCTTTGCTGTGAAAGCTGGGAGGAAAGCATTTTATCACTGTCTGCCACTATGTGTCTGCTTTCAAATTCTTCTTATTATAATCATAGAACCATAGAATTGCTTGGCTGGAGAAGACCTCTAAGGTCATTGAGTACAACCACCAACAACCTAAGACCCCCTCATGGCCATTAAACCATGTCCCAGGTAGGAATAACACTTCCCAAAAGAGACTCTTAAACGCTCAGGTAGAAAACACTACCTGAGTATTATGTAGAGATATTCCTAAACATAGCTTGGCTCAGTGCCTAATACCTACAAAGTCTCATTAAAAATCAATTTAAATAGCTGACATTGCTCAGCTATTTTACCAAGGTAGGTTGGTGGTGGACTTGCTCTGTGGGTTCTTCTTTTTTTTAAGCTTAGATATTGCTCACTTCAAAGCAGTGCTTCCCTGATTGCCCCAAAATAATTGGCACAATGCAATATGTTTAAGGTGGGAAAGAGCTAAATTGTAGTTTTAGTTCAGCTTGGCAGACGTTGCACCAAAACTCATACTCCAAAGGATCCTCTCCAGCCCTGCAAAGCTATTACAGAAAATTACTCCACTGCTTCTTGAGAAAATCTGATACAGCCTTAGACTACTTGGGGGATAAGTTATTTCTTTTCCTCATATCTGAAGCAGTTTGTTTCAAAGTTTGTAGTTGCCTTTGCTTCCAGTATTTTCCCCAAACACCTTTCAGTGTTGTCTGTGGGAGTAGCCACAAAGCAAAAGAAACATGCCAAACATATTGATTACTGAGTTAAATGGTTACCCTGGCAACTAAAAATCCTAGGAAAGCTCTTAAAACTTCCTTCCTTTCTCATGTGACTTCTTTTTATATACTTTTTTCCCCCTCCCTCTCCCTCTGGTGGTTTCAGAAATCGTGGCTGTCAGATATAAAAGTGCTTGCTCTGACTGTACAGCAGTGGAGAAAAGGTGATTCACACTGGCATTATCTATTCTACTAGGAATATAACTACCCACATCCCTGCCTTACTAATCCATCACTTGCATAATGGGCAGGCCATTTTTGTAATTCTGGGGGGCAGAGTAACCCTCTCCCACTGATTTCTAAATCTATATTCAGATGTGATCTAAGGAAAGAAATTTGGGGACTAGAATCTTCCTGAAGCACCAAAGCGAGCGAGAACAGTGTGAAAGAATTCTTATTTTTCATGCAGCAGGCAGAAGTTTGCTCTGTGCAGAGCAAAGGAAATTCATGTCCTTCCTCCATGGGTGCTTTTGATCAAATGGTGCCTAAGTGTGACATGTAGTGACCTCACCAGAGGAACAGCATGGGCTGGAGGTGGCCGCAGTGGCCTCACGCAGCCACTCAGGCTCATCCTAGGCACAACCTGAATGATGCTGCCAGTGTACTTCACACCATGTGCTGCTGAAAGCACATGTGAAGCTCAGCTAGGGCTTGTTTCTCTCTCTCCTGCTTGGTTCAAGCCTCAGACACAGAGGCTGCCTCTGTCTCAACCCTTGTGAGCAGTCTGGTTGCAGAATGGTTAAGTTGGAAGTGACCACCCGGTCCTGCTGAAGCAGGGTCACCCACAACAGGCTGCCCAGGATTACAATGTCCAGCTGGGTTTGGAATCTCTCCAGAGAAGGAGACTCTTCAACCTGCCTGGGCAGCCTGCTCCAGGGCTCCAGCATCCTTAGAGACTTTTTTTTCTTGAGTTCAAGTGAAACCTTCTGTGTTCAGTTTGAGCCCACTTTGCTAGTGCAGGGACTGCCTTCACAGGCACTAAGCAGACACTTGCTGGCCCACCCATTTGCAGGCAGGAACTGTGACTGGACTGTGAGGAAAGGGGGGGGAACATCTGACAATGATTATGTTAGGGTTTGGAGGCTTGTTAGAGTCAGGCAATTTAAGCCAGCAATTCAGAAAACAGGGCACTACTGTTCAGGCTTTGATATGCTGATTTTTTCTTTTCCCTGAACAAATGGCACTGGGGTTGGTTTGGTTTTTTTTCTTGTGTTGGCTTTTTTTTTTTTCCCTTTCTCCTTTTTTTCCTTTCTCTCTCTCTTTTTTTTTCTTTCCCCTTTTTTTTTTTTTCATTCTCCTTTTTTTTTTTTTACTTTCTCTTTTTTTTTCTTTTGGTCCTTCCCTACTGGCTTCCCAAATAAGAATGGGTTTGAAAAGCTGCAATGACAGAGGTTACCAATAAAGCACAGCAACACAGCTGGTGCTGGAACGTTTCCAGAACATAATCACCTGTCGTGTGTGCTAATTCCAGCCCTGATGGGGACCCTTTATTGCCAGTGGGGTCGGACAGGTCTATTGTTCAAAATGTCATCTCCTAATGGAGCAGGTTTGGGATTGTCTGAGCCCCAGCCTGCTCTCCTCTGTCAGCTTGTGTTAAGAAGGTGTGTTATTCCTTTGAATGATGCCTTTATTATTATTTTCTTTTAATTATTATTATTTGTCCCAGGCTGGTATTGTCAATAGAGGGCTGCAGAAAGTGTGATTAAGCTACATGGAACCACAAATTAGCTTGCTGTGAAAAGGAACGACACAAGCACAACTTTTGCAGCCAACATAATCCTAACCAGAACTGAATAGGGGCTAAAGGGCAGAGGGGGGAACACAGTGGTTAATTTTGATAGGTGGAATATTACTTCAGTGCAACAAAAGGCACTTCTCTCACTGCTTGTATTTGAACAGATGTTTGCCTTGTGCTGTCCTTTGTATTCTCAGGGCTTTTCTGTCAGTCCTGAGTGGGACAGCTCTGCTAATGCCCTTCTAGTACAGGGTCTCCTTTAATTTAGATTTTTTTTTTTCTTCCTAATTGAAAAATGCAAAGCTCTCTAGTAAGACAGCAGTGATTGTCTCCCATATGGGAAGCTGGAGTCACTGTCACTTCTATAAGCAGCCTTCTGCTGAGAAATACAAAGATAACAGTGAGCACTAACATTTTGACATGTACCAGTCACAGGACTTAATAGTAACATCAAATTGACATCCCTGGTAGGGGGAGGAGTGAGTCCTCAAAGCAAATATGGTCCCACTGCTGTCATCACTTTCCTTTGCATAGCACTGATTAGGGGAGGAGGGATCAAGGCAGTGCAGTCAGGACTGCATCCCAACCTGCCTGATGTGCACAAGCAGTGCAGAGAATGCTTCTGCTTGCACCCCTGCTGCTGCTGCTGCAACAGAGCCCAGTGCTCCATAGGTCCCAGCTTCTCCACCACAATTCCCAAGGGAACACTGTCTGGTTAAAGTGGGAACACAGAGACTGTTCTTCACTGAGTACCAGGAGTTTCTCTGATTTTTCCCATTAGTGTTTGGCAGCAACCAAGTTTATTGCACTGAACCCCACACAGCTTTAAGCCTGCAGCTCTGAACACTGCTGTGCTTTCCAAAGCCAGGTGTGTATATCTTCCCTGCAAGGTGGGAAGGTCCCCTGATGGCACAGATATCCCAGAGAGTTGTGCCAGGTGACTCTGTCAAAGACTGAGAGGCTCCCAGAGCAGCTCTGTGTCCCATTCCTGGGCTAACTGTGCCAGCCAGGCTGGCAGACCTGTCTGGTTGTGCCAGCAACTGCTGCTAGTAATGTGCTTACTGCCAAAGGTCCTTCCCCATGCATTTGTCAGGGGATGATTTGTGGGAGCAGAGCAGCTCCCTCAGTCTTTGTCTAACTGTCCTGGTGTGATCTACGACAGAATCAATTCTCTATTCAGTGATGTCCTTTCCCAGCTCAGTCTCTGCTCACTGAGGCACTATCTGAAGTTCAGAGCTGCTTTGCTCAGCCAGGGGCTGCTGCTAGCAGGGGGAAGCTGATGGGGACAGTTCCTGCCAAGGCTGAGCTGAACCACAGAATTAACCAGGTTGGAAAAGACCTTTGAGACTGTCAAGGCCAACCCATCACTAACACCTTCTAATCAACTAACCCATGGCACTAAGTGCCTCATGCAGCCTCCTCTTAAGCACCTCCAGGGATGGGCACTCCACCACCTCCCCGGGCAGCCCATTCCAATGCCAATCACTCTTGCTGTAAAGAACTTCTTCCTAACATCCAGCCTGAACCTGCTCTGGTGCAGCTTGAGGCTGTGTCCTCTTGTTCTATCCCTGGGTGCCTGGCAGCAGAGCCCAACCCCAGCTGGCTACAACCTCCCTTCAGGTAGTTGCAGAGAGCAAGAAGGACTCTGGCTTGGCCTTGCACTTATGGAGACCCAGGATCAGTGGTGCCAATGGTGTCATCATTGCCATCACAGGTTGTATCTCTTTGTCTCTAGGTCATTGGATTGTTTTTACCTCCATCCCAGATGGTTTAGTTGCTTTGCCAACCCATCAGTCTCTCTCCATTATTCATAGAGAGCATCTGGCATGTGTCTAGTGGCCAGCCTTGCCTATCCCATGGCTGTCTTCTCACAGCTTGGAGCAGGCAGGACATGGATGCAGTATCCTATTGCAGCGAGAATCCCTAGCTCCGTGTATTCATGCTTGTGTTGCATTACTTCCTCTCATCTCCTATTCTCCCTATGGATGAAGAGCAGACCCATGCTTGGCCATGAGCTGCTCCTTGAAGAGCTTTATTCCAGAAAGGCCCTGGGCTTGTGCAGCAGCAGCTGCCACATGTCCCATGCTGGGGGTTCTTCAAAAAGAAGCACCCCCAGAGCAGCTCTGGGGAAGGGCTGCTGCTGCCTTTCAAGCCTGCCTGCGTGGGGCTGTGCACACGTGGGAGTCGTTCTCCTTCTTCACCCCATGGTAATTAAGTGCACATCTTAGGTAACGAGAGATGAGGCAGCAAGCAGAGGCTGTGGCTTTTTTTGGATGGGAGGCACGTTGGTGTTATGTGCATATTATCATTGACCTGACCACTTCCTTCTGTGCTCCCAGCACTTCTCACAGAGATGCTGGACCCAGGCTACTCTTCCAGGGTTGTGTATTTGCCTTTTAATTTTCTCTGATCTCTCTTCCCCTCTCTGTGCTTCCTAATTGTCTTATTATACAGACATGACCAGTGTCCTTCATTATCTATCTGAGTCCCTTAATTGGGTACTGCTGCTGGAGTCCCTGGAAAGATTGAGAGATGTTTGTTACTGCTGAAGGCCACAGACAGTCACAGGTGCCAGTATGAGTGTGTGGAGGAGAACAAGAGGTGAAAGGAGGGAGCACTCAGGCCAGTAGATGTGGCTTGTTATCTTCTGTGTTGCTAGCAAAGCCCTGGAGTTTTCACCCTCCTTTATTACTTCCTAACATAGTAATATAAACTAAAATGTTATTTGTTCTCACATGAGAAATTGACATTCACTGTTCCCATGCTTTTTCCTCTCTTGGTTGTAAGATTATCTGTTCCACATGGGCTACTTTATGCATATGCAAGTTAAACTCCTATGCAGCCGGAAAGAAACTCAGAGCTTACAGTCAGCACACAGCCTGTTTGTAAACTGGGGTCCCAGAGTGACACAAAACCTGCCCAGGATGAGCAGAAAGGCTCCTAACATTTTTATTTTCAGGTACACCAGGGTTTTTTTCCCCAAGTCCATCAGCTGGCCAGACAAAAGATTCTAAAGGCTTTCTAAACGGATGGGGCCTCAGCAACACTGAAGCACACATCTGGACTTGCTCCCATCTCCAAATGTGGCACTTAGAAGTGGACTTAGAAGGCACTCTTTGGCAAATACATCAGGTGGGACAGTGACAGCAATCTGTGCTTTTAGCTAACAGCCTGGAGGCTAATAGAAGTAGGAAACCAGAATTTGGGGTTCTGCCTGGGCTGTGACAGTTCATACACACATAGACCAATTCCCAGTATGTGTCCCAGGCTTTGGAACAGATCCTGCCCATACCATTACACATACTGAAATTCATCAGAAGCCTAACTGCTCCTTTGAGAAGTTTCTGTAAACATCCACAAATCTTGAGAACCATTGAATCATAGAATTGTTTCAGTTGTAAAAGACCTCTGTGGTCATTGAGTCCAATCACCAACCCAATACCACCATGGCTATTAAACCTGTCCCCAAGTGCCATCTCCACACATTTCTTGAACACCTCCAG
>VWYK01010583.1:97119-114017 GCA_013399775.1 Semnornis frantzii | reverse complement strand
CAGGAGAAGCCGCGGAGGGGCCGTGGGGCGAGGGAAGCCGCTCCGCAAGGCGAAGGCCTTCGGCGGGGCGCGGCAGGCAGCTGGCGGCGTTCGCTGCTCGGCCTTGCGCCCTGCGCCGTGCCCTGGGCTCTGCCCCGCGCCGTGCCCTGTGCTCTGCCCTGCGCCGTGCCCTGCGCTCTGCCCTGCGCTCAGCTCCTGCTGGCCTGCTTGCTGCCCTGGGGGCTCTGGAGGTGGCAGGAGGTGTGTTCGTTAAGACCCCTGCCGTATATTGGTAGTAGTGGGAGCAGGCTGCACAATGCCAGAAAACAGCCTGGCACTGGCAGCTGTGAACAGCAGCAGCAGAGGACTGGGCTGGGGCGGTCAGTGCACAGCATCAGCACGATGGGTGCCAGGAGGGTGGCACCAGGCTTTTGCTGGGGTGCCCAGAGGCAGGACGAGGGCTAACAGGCACAAACTGAACATCACAACTTCCATCTGAACATGAGGAGGGAGCTCTGCAGTTTAAGGGTGGCAGAGCACTGGAGCAGGCTGTCCAGAGAGGTTGTGGAGTCTCCATCTCTGGAGATACTCCAAACCCACCTGAGTGTGTTCCTGTGGCCCTGCCTTGGGGATCAGGTCTGGTCTCCAGAGGTCCCTTCCAACCCCTCCCATGCCATAGTGTGCCAACAAGTCTTCATAGTGCAGGAGAGTGGTGAAAAGGAGGATTGGACCAGTGGTGCTGGGCAGGCAGGCAGGGCTCAGCCCTAGCTGGGGCATCCCAGGAGGTGAAGGAGGCAGAAGAAAACAAGAGCAGTGCTTGCTGCTGCAGGGTGACTCTTGGCCTGGTGCACGTGGAAGCCACCTTTGGTCCAGGGCATGACACAGATAGTCACAGCTGCCTTGAAGTGGCATAAAGCTGGCACTTGGCAACTCATCAGAGAGCCAGCTGGTGGAAACCTCAGCTCTTTGTTCAGAGAACCATTGGATGGGTTTGGTTGGAAAGAACCTTGGAAGATCATCCAGTTCCAACCCCCCTGCCATGGGCAGGGACAGCTCCCACCAGCCCCAGGTTGCTCAAGGGCTCATCCAGCCTGGCCCTGAGCACCTCCAGGGAGGTTGGGGAGCACAGAAGCACAGAATGTGATCAAAGATCCACAACCTCCCTGGGCAACCTGTGCCAGTGTCTCCCCACCCTTGCTATCAAGAATCTCTTCCTAATCTCCAGCCTCAATCTGCCCTCAAGATTCAAGCCATTCCCTCTCATCCTGTCCCTACAAGCCCTTCTCTCTCCATGTCCACACCTGCAGGCTCTTGGCCTTATTTAACTGGTGCTAATTCCAGCCCCACAGAGGGGATTTGTCTGCTCTTTGAATGCCATGCTGGGGAGGCAGTCAGTGTTATGCTGCTGTCTTTGGGCTTGCACCTTTGGGTTAGCATCAGCTCAAGTGCCTCACAGCTAACCAGAATCTAATCCTTCCTTCTGTGCTTGTGCCATCAGGTGCCTGCAGTGCCCTTGGCCTGGAAATCACCACCAGTCCCAAAGTGAGAGCCTTCATTGGTGAACAAGTCCTGCTGAAATGCTCCTTCAAATCCACTTCTCCCATCACTGAGAGCCTGATGGTGGACTGGACATACAGGCCCCTCACGGGTGGGCAGATGGAGACAGTAAGTGGTACAAGGAGGCTGCTGCTGGTGGAGTCTTCTGTGCATGCTGAAAATGCTGAGGGACTTGGGGGCTGTTCAGTCTGGAGAGGAGAAGGCTCCCAGGTGACCTTATTGTGGCCTGTCAGTGTCTTAAGTTTTGCCTTGTAGATGCTGAGTGCAAGCCAATGAGTCAGAGCAGCTACAAAGCCCTCAGTGAGCTCTGGCAGCCCAGAGAGCAACCAGAGCCTGGGCTGCAGCAGGAGCTGTGTGGGCAGCAGGGAGAGGGAAGTGATTCTGCCCCTCTGCTGCCCACTGCTGAGACCCCACCTGGGGTACTGCATCCAGTGCTGGAGCCCCGGGGACAAGAGGGATGTGGAGGTGCTGGAAGGTGTCCAGAGCAGGGCCAGGAGGGTGAGCAGAGGGTTGGAGCTGCTCTGCTGTGAGGAGAGACTGAGGGGGTTGGGGCTGTGCAGGCTGGAGAGGAGAAGGCTCCCAGGGGACCTTCTTGTGGCCTTGCAGGATCTGAAGGGGGCTACAAGAAAGCTGGGGAGGGACTTTTTTAGGCTGTCAGTTAGTGACAGGACTGGGAGGAATGGAACCAAGCTAGAGATGGGTAGGTTCAGCCTGGATGTTAGGAAGAAGTTGTTGAGCATGAGGGTGGTGAGAGCCTTCTGTGCTCCACAACCTCCCTGGAGGTGCTCAGGGCCAGGCTGGATAAGACCCTTGAGCAACCTGGGGCAGGTGGGAGGTGTCCCTGCCCCTGGCAGGGGAGTTGGACCTCGGTGATCTTCAAGGTCCCTTCCAACCCAACCCACTCTGTGGATCTGAATCTCTATGGCCTATCAGCAGCCTGTGCTGCCCAAAGAGTTTGAGCTCCTGGGAGTGCCCTCATATCTGGCACCAAAGGGTGGTGCTTGTATGAAGTGAGGTCTGCTAAGTGTCTGCTCACAGGACAGCAGGGGCAAGAGGGCAGGGAGCAAGAGCTGAGGCCCCACACCAGGCAGGGAGCCTGTTCTGCTGCAGGTCTGCAGGAGGGCACAGGCTGCTCTCAGGGAGGGTGATGGCATCTGAGAGCTGAGGATGAAAGCCTGGGAGGTGTAATGAAGTGAGGCTGACTCAGAGCTTTCAAAGTGGCACTTGAAAAGGCCTCCTGCATGAGAAGTGCTGTGGCTGCCTGACCTGTATTGCTTTGTTTAGGATCCAAGCAGTGGAGCTGTGCTCCTTACTCAGCACTCAGAGCAGTGTTTGCCTGCTGCATTTGTGATGTCTTTGCCTCCTTGCAGATTTTTCATTACCAGTCTGTTCCCTACCCAACCACAGTGGGGAAGTTCAAAGACAGGATATCCTGGCTTGGGAATGTGGCCCAGGGGGATGCTTCCATTGCCATCCAAAACCCAGTGCTGAGTGACAATGGAACCTTCATCTGCAGTGTGAAGAACCCTCCTGATGTGTACCACAACATCCCCCAGACAACACTGCTGGTCACTGAGAGGGGTAAGCCTCCAGCCCCCTGGGCTGGCCTCAGCCCCCTGCTCAGCTCCACTGCAGCTTTGGCAGGAGCTTAGAAGGCTTCCCTGGAGTTCCATGCTGGAATTACAGCAGGGGTCACCTCAGCAAGGCTGGAGGGGGACTTTTGTAGGGGGCTCTGGAGAGAGGAGAAGGGGGAATGGTTTGGAGCTGAGGCAGAGCAGGGTTAGACTGGAGCTGAGGAAGGAGTTCTGCAGTCTGAGGGTGGTGAGACTGGCACAGGCTGCCAGGGAGGTCATGGAGCACAGGGAGGGAGGGTGAGGAGACACTGGCACAGGCTGCCCAGGGAGGTTGTGGAGCACAGGGAGGGAGGGTGAGGAGACACTGGCACAGGCTGCCAGGGAGGTCATGGAGCAGAGAGAGGGAGGGTGAGGAGACACTGGCACAGGCTGCCCAGGGAGGTTGTGGAGCACAGGGAGGGAGGGTGAGGAGACACTGGCACAGGCTGCCAGGGAGGTCATGGAGCAGAGAGAGGGAGGGTGAGGAGACACTGGCACAGGCTGCCCAGGGAGGTTGTGGANACAGGCTGCCAGGGAGGTTGTGGATCTTTGATCACATTCTGTGCTTCTGTGCTCCCCAACCTCCCTGGAGGTGCTCAGGGCCAGGCTGGATGAGGCTGTGGCTGCCTCCTCCCTAGGAGTTTTCAAGGTCAGGTTGGATGAGGCCTTGAGCAGCCACAGCAGGGCCTTTGGAGTGAATGTTCCCTTGAAGTCCCTTCCAAGCCAAACCATTTTGTGATTGTCCCTGAGATAAGTACCCTGAGAAGTGCTGCCTTTAATGGGGACAGGAAGGGGCAAGTGGGAGCTGTGCTGACAGCAGACATTAAAAATGTGCATTTGCTGAGGAGTTCCAATCTCCACACATGAGAGCAGGGCAGCAAAGTGCAGTGTTTTGGAAAGAGTGTGCTAAAAATACCTGTGCTCAGAGCTGCTCAGAGCTGCTTCATCTCCTGCCTCGTGTGCCAGCCTGCCCCACATCTGCAGCACAGCCTCTGCTGCAGCTGTGTCATCAGCTGCCTGCACACAGAGCACTTGGGTGCTGGGAGCCCTGCAGATGAGCTGCTGCCAGCCTCTCAGCTCTGGGCTGTGCCTGACAGGGGCTGGCAGCAGGTGCTTGGTTGTGCCTTACACCTATTTGTGTCCAGTTCTGGGCCCCTCAGGCCAAGATGGACCTCAGGGAACTGCTTGGAAAAGTCCAGCCCAGAGCTACAAAGCTGCTGCAGGCAGTGGAGCACCTCCTGTGAGGCCAGGCTGAGGGAGCTGAGGCTGCTTGGAGCAGAGGAGCCTGAGGGCTGCCCCCAGTGCTGCTGCTAAGGGTGGGCAGGGCTGCAGCCAGGCTCTGCTCAGGGGTGGCCAAGGGCAGCACAGAGGGCACTGGGGGTAAGCTGGAGCAGAGCAGGGGAACAGGAGGGGAAACTTTGTCACCGTGAGGGTGCTGGAGCAGGCTGCCCAGAGGGGCTGTGGAGCCTCCTCTGGAGACATCCAGAACCCACCTGGATGCATTCCTGTGTGCCCTGCCCTGGGTGAGCCTCTCTGGCTTGGCTGAGCTCTGGGGGTCCCTTCCAGCCCCTGCCCTTCTGAGCTTTCAGCAGTGGCAGAGCTGAGCTGTTCTCTCTCTTCCTGCAGGCCTTTCCTTCCAGCTCAGCTCAGCAGTGCTGTTGGCCATTTTAGTGTTCCTGCCTTCCCTCCTCGTGGTGCTGCTGCTGTTGGGAAGGATGGGAAGGAAATTCAGAAAGCTCCAGAACAAAAAGCCTGGCTGCAAGAAATCCTCCATTGAAGTGTCTGATGAGTAAGTTGTGGCTGGAAGCTGAAGCCTGTATTTCTTCTTTTGCCTGTCAGCACAAGCCAGGGATGCTTTCTCCACTCTCCATAGCTCTCAGCATCTGCAGCCCAGTCACTGAAACCTGCTTCTGCATATGCATAATTTAGGCAGCCATGAGAATGCTCTGGAAAATCCCCATGCTGGAGCATACACTGAGGGCTGTAGATCCTCTTTTGCTCCAAGTGAAGCAGTTCAGGCTTAGAAAGCCTTTCACTTCTGTAATTGGATTTGTTTCAGGCCAGAT
The DNA here is from genome assembly GCA_013399775.1 of Semnornis frantzii. Classification (NCBI taxonomy): domain Eukaryota; kingdom Metazoa; phylum Chordata; class Aves; order Piciformes; family Ramphastidae; genus Semnornis; species Semnornis frantzii. The sequence goes on along the minus strand of VWYK01010583.1, from coordinate 108,802 downwards.
CAGCAAGATATTTTGCTGATGTGAGCTGTAGGGGCTGTGTTCTGCTCTGAAGGGTCCACAACCACAAACCCAAACAACAATAATGCAACTGCTGCCCCTGTGGTGGCCTCAGCAGAGGTGCCAGGTACTGAAGGAGCCTTGGAGGCTGAATTCTCTTCTGAGCTGGAGAGGATTCAGTCCTGCAGAGGTTCAGTAGTGAGGGCTTTGCTCTGGTGAGACCTCACCTGCAGTGCTGTGTCCAGCTCTGGAGCCCTCAACACAGGAAGGAGGTGGAGCTGATGGAGCAGGCCCAGAGGAGGCCACAAAGATGATCAGAGGTTGGAGCTCCTCTGCTAAGGAGACAGGCTGAGGGAGCTGGGGGTACTCAGTCTGGACAAGAGAAGGCTCCAGGGAGACCTCAGAGCTGCTGCCAGAGCCTGAAGGGCTCCAAGCAGGCTGCAGAGGGACTGTGCCCAAAGGCCTGCAGGGACAGGACCAGGGCAGTGGTTAGGCTGAGAGCAGAGCAGCTGGAGATTGGCTGTGAGGAACAAGTTGTGCAGCAGGAGGCTGCTGGAGCACTGCCACAGGCTGCCCAGGGAGGTTGTGGAGCACAGGGAGGGAGGGTGAGGAGAGCCTGGCACAGGTTGCCCAGGGAGGGGGTTGAGGCCTCAGCCCTGGAGGAGGTGAAGCTCAAGCAGGCTGTGAGCAGCCTGCTGCAGAGGAGGATGTCCCTGCTGGCTGAGCTGTGGAGGTCCCTTCCAGCCCAGCCCATTCAGTGGCAGTAAGGTAGCAGAGCTGCTGCTGGCTTGGCAGTGAATGCAGCACTGCAGCTGCTTGCAGAGGGGGGCTGAGTGCAGGGTCCCCAGCAGCAGCTCTTGTGTTCTTCAGTGGAATGTCTGCCCTCAAAGGGCCTGGCATCCTGTGCCCTGTCTGGGATTGCTCTGCACAACCAAGGCCTTTCCTCATGATGAAAGTTCAGTGTGGCAGAACTGGGGTCCTCAGGAGCTCTGTGGGGGCCAAGTGCAGCCTAACTCTGCTTCTCTGCAGGCCTGAACAGCCAGAGAGAGACAACTGCTTGGGGAAGCTCAAAAGCTGGTGCCTGAACTGTGTGGTAAGTGCAAGCTGCTGTCACCAGAGCTGGCTCTGGCAGCTTTGCTGCTCAGAGGAGGTGCCAGGAGCAGCAGGCAGAGCTTGCCACAGCCCCTGGGCATGTCAAAGGAGGGTCCCAAAGGCCTCTGCTCTCTGGGGCTCTCCAGACAGGGGCCTGTGGGGGGAAGCTGTCTGCAGATGCTGCAGCCTGCTTTTTTCTCTGACCTCACTGAAATCCAAGCTGGATTTTAGGGTGCAGATCCAAGGGGGCAGTGCACTGCTGCCTGCAGAGAGGGCAGCATTCAGCCCTCTGCCCCAGCAAGCTGCTGTGCTGTTTGCTGCTGGCTTTTTGTCTGCTCCTACGGTGGTGGGAGTTGGTGGTTGTCCTCTAACCCTGCTTGGCCACTTGCTGCCCTGTCAGCAAGCTCCTGTGTTGTGCTCAAAGGGCACTGAATGCTTCTGCCACCTGCTGTGCTCATTTCCTGCAGTGTGCTGGCACTGCTCTGGCATGTGCCAGACTCAGCTCACCACTGCCTAATTTGAGAGGGTTTTCATCTTCTGCTGTCCTGCAAAGGAACCTTTCCCCAGACACACCTTTTGCACCTTGCCTGGAGGCTCAGGAAGTATGTTAGGGAGGACTGGAAGAAGTGTGACTTGATTTCACCCTTCTCAAGGCAGTGATTGAACATCTCCTGCCTGCCCTCAGACAGGTGCTGGTGGTTTCTGTGCTTCATTAGGCACTGAGTGAAAAAATGACCCTTGAGCAAGGTGCATTTGAATATTTACAGTTCTGCAGCAGCCACAGCAGTGACAGCACAGCAGAGCAAGGCTCCCAGGAGGGGCAGGCTGCAGAAGGTGCTTCCTGCAGAGAGGGAGATGGAAGAGCTGTTGCAAGTGGCATGCTGGAGGCAGCACTGTGGTGCTTGGTTGAGTTGGCTTAGCCAAGCCCAGAGGCCTTTTGGAAAGCATTTAAGCTGCTGCCAGGAGCTTAGCAGACTCAGAATCATAGAATGGGCTGAGTTGGAAGGGACCTGCAAAGCTCAGGCAGTGCAAGAGGCCTGCAGTCACAGAGACATCCTCCTGTAGAGCAGGGTGCCCAGAGCCCTGCCCAGCCTCACCTGGAATAGCTCCAGGCCTGGGGCCTCAGCCTGTTGCAGTGTTCCAGCACCTTCCTGGTGCAGAACTTCTTCCCCACATCCAATCTCAGTCTTCTCTGCTCTCTGCTGGTCCTGTCCCTGCAGGCCTTTGGGCACAGTCCCTCTGCAGCCTGCTTGGAGCCCTCATCAGGTACTGGAAGGCTGCTCTAAGGTCCCCCTGGAGCCTTCTCCAGCTCCCTCAGCCTGGCCTTGTAGCAGAGCTGCTTCATCTCCTTTATCATCTTCATGGCCACCCCTGGACCCTCTCCATCAGCTCCATCTGCTTCCTGTGTTGCAGCTCCAGAGCTGGCCCCAGCCCTGCAGGCGAGGTCTGAGCAGAGCAGAGGGGCAGGATCTCCTCTCTCCAGCTCTGCCCACACTGCTTTGGCTGCTGCCCAGGCTGCCCTTGGCCTTCTGGGCTCCACTGCCCACTGCTGGCTCCTGCCCAGCTTCTCCCCCACCAGCACCCCAGGTCCTTCAGTGCAGGGCTGCTCTCAAATGTTGTAGAGCTGTGATGTGGTTCATGTCTTGGTGCTCAGCCTCTGCTTCTCTCCCTGTTCAGGACACGGATGAGGAAGATCCCTACTGATGAAAGGTCAAAGCTGTGGATACCAGAACAGAGTCAGAGCACTGCAAATCATGGCTAGCTGGGCATGGGTGCTGCTGGGATCCCAGTGCAGACTGAAGCACCTGCTGTCATCTTGGTAGACTGGCAGGAGACTGCTGGGGGGATCCTCTGCTTCTATTCAAGCACAAAGCAACCATTTGGGAACTCTTTCTGACAGACTGGGAAGCAGCAAAATCTCTTAACCTCCCTTCTGCAGTGCCTGCAGCAGAAACCTGAGTGCCTGCAGCTGTGTTTGCTGCCAGCAGGCCAGGGGCAGCTTTCTGAGCTGACTTGCAGGCCTCTTTCCTTTGTGATGGGTGAATTCCCTCTTTGCTGTGCCCTTGGATTTGAATTGCCTGAAGCTGCAGAGCAGTGCCAGCTCCCAGAGTGGTCAGCACTGGGCACTGCCAACATTTCCCCCTCTCTTTTCTTTGGGTACAGCTTGATCAGGTTGCTGTGTGGCATCCTTTGCCTTGGAGCCAAGAGAACCTCCTGCCCCAGCTTCTCCTCTTGGTTTCCTCTGCCACTTCACTCCAGGATCACTGTGCTGCTCACATTGCCAAGTTTCATCTTTCCTGTTGTGTTTCAGCTGGCCACCAGCTGCAGCACCAGCTCCAGCTCTCTCTCCTTGCAGAAGTGAAGCACAATTCACATCAGACTCATTTGGTTTTGCAGTCAGAAATGGGGACTCTGTACCTGGGGACACATAACCCCATCTACCTCAGCCACTGCCTCCCACAGTGTCCAAAAGAGATTTCCATGGGCAGCAGCAGTTCCTCCTCTCTCCTTCCTGGGTGCCATTCCAGGGAAAACAGCTGATGGTGCCTCAGTTCTGCCTGGCAAGGAGGAGTGGTTCCTGCTCCAGCAATGGGCAGCAGAGAGCAGTGGGGTTCAGGCCCTGTTCTGAGCAGCTGCTGTTTCCTGCTGACCAGCACTGCTCAGGCTCCTCTCACAGGTGGTCCAAGTTTACTGTTGGCTTTGATGTGCCCTGACCAATAAATTGCTTTGTTTCATTCTGGGCCATGGATTGTATTTGGCTAAGTCATAGGATCCTAGGATTGGATCTTCTGAGATCATCTGAGTCCAGCCAGCAACCCAGCACCACCCTGACCACCAAGCCCTGTCCCCAAGGGCCACAGCCACACCTTGAAGACCTCCAGGTGGTAGGAAAAGCCCTCTGAGACCATCCAGTCCAACCAGCAACCCAACCCCACCACAGCCACCAAACCCTGTCCCAGGTGCCATGGGCACAGGCTTCTTGAAGCCCTGCAGGCATGGGCACTCCACCACCCCCCTGGGCAGCCTGTGCCAGTCCCTGACCACTCCTGCAGCAAAGACATTTTTCCTTCCTCTCCAGCCTAACCCTTCCCTGGCACAATTCCAGGCAATTTCCTCTCCTCCTATCACCTGAGACCATGGAGAAGAGCTAAAGCTGGCTCAGTGTAGCTGACCTCACCCAGCTGCCATCCTGAGAGGCTGCTCAGCTGTGCCAACTGTCACCTGCTGAGGGGTGCCCAGGGACAGGGAGCCTGAAAGGGAACAGGTACCCAGTGCCCCTCTGCAGCTCAGCTCTGCAGCCTGCTCTAGCTGGAGCTGTGCNTCCAACCCCCTGCCATAGGGAAAACTCCCACCAGTGCAGGTCACTCAGGGACTCATCCAGCCTGGTGCTGAGCACCTCCAGGGAGGTTGTGGAGCACAGAATCACCCAATGTGATCAAAGATCAAAGATCACATTGGGTGATTCTGTGCTCCACAACCTCCCTGGGAAATCTGTGCCAGTGTCTCACCACCCTCACTCCAAACAACTTCCTCCTCACATCCACTTTCAGTCTCCCCTCTGACACTTCAAACCCATTCCCCTTCTGCCATTCCCAGACCTTGTCAATAGTCCCTCCCCAGCCTTCCTGCAGCCCCCTTCAGATCCTGCAAGGCCACTCCAAGCTCTCCTGGAAGCCTTCTCCTCTGCAGGCTGCACAGCCCCAACTCTCTCAGCCTGTCCTCACAGCAGAGCTGCTGCAGCCCTCTCAGCATCTTGCTGGCCTCCTCTGGACCCCCTCCAACAGTTCTTCAACAGCAGAAGGTCCTGGCTGCAAAGCAGCTCAGCTCTAGGTCTCTGTCTCCAGCTCAGTGCGTTTTCTTCTGCCTGCAGTGAAGATTTCAGCAGCTCCCCCAGCCAGAACTTTCCTGAGAAAGGATGTTGGTGGCTTCTGCAGCCTGAGGAAGTGGCTTTGCTGTTCCCCTCTCAGTCCCAGCACATCACTTGGGTTCTTTGTGGAAGTGAATGACTCTTGGTTTTCTGCAAGGACCTTTGCCTTCAGCCTCTGTCAGCAGTGGGCTAGATCCTGGGCAAGGCTTTCTGCTGCACAGTGACCCCCTGGAAGCTAAGAGCATGCAGGTGTTGAAGCTTCACTTCCCCTTCCTCTGCTGGCTGTATGAAGATGCTCTGTGTGCCATCCAAACTAGGGCAGAGAGCAGTGCTTGCTGTGGTACTCCAGAGGAAGGATGAAGCTTGAAAAGTGTCTGGGGTGTGTAGGGGGAGGCTTGTGCCAGCTAAAAGCAGTCCCTGCTGCCTGTCCTGTCTGTGCTTCAGAAGGCAGCTGCTCTCCATGCTGTCAAAAGCACCTCTGGGTGACACTTCTGCCTGGTAGGTGCCTGCCAACCTTTGGCCTCCCCAACAGCAGTGGGAGCAAAGCTCAGCAAAGAAAGAAACTCAGCACAGGGAGGGTGAGGAGAGACTGGCACAGGCTGAGGGTGGTGAGACACTGGCACAGGCTGCCCAGGGAGGTTGTGGAGCAGAGAGAGGGAGGGTGAGGAGACACTGGCACAGGCTGCCCAGGGAGGTTGTGGAGCACAGAAGCACAGAATGTGATCAAAGATCATGTTGGGTGATTCTGTGCTCCACAACCTCCTTGGAGGTGTTCAGGACCAGGCTGGATGAGACCCTCAAGCAACCTGGGGCTGGTGAGAGCTGTCCCTGCCCACCATGGGCAGGGGCTTGGCATTAGGTGGATCTGGAAGGTCCCTTCCAACCCATCCTAAGCTGATGACCATCAGGACAGTTGTGTCTCCAGGCTGTGCAGATGAAAAGCTTTGGAGCTCCTGTCCTGAAAGGAGGGAGATTTCCTTTGGGGGGGGGGAAATAAATAACTAAATGAACAAAAACTCCAAATATTTGGCATGGAAGAGGGAAACATCTCTCTGGAGGTGTTCAGTGCCAGGCTGGATGAGACCCTGAGCAACCTGGGGCTGGTGGGAGGTGCCCCTGCCCACAGCAGCCTGAACCAGCTCCTTCTCTCTGCTGATGTGTCCCCCGTGTAGCTTTTAACTTCCTCAGTGAAAGTGACCATAACACTGAACCTGAGTGTGACTCGAAACCAGAAGCTGCTGAGTGAGATCAAGTCTCAAAGCAGACATCCTCAGGAGGCTGTAGCCACTGATTCTGAGACTCTGAATTAGTCACTGAGGAGCTCTTTGCTCAAGAGGCTGCCCCAATTCACACTGGGTGAGTGCTTTTTTGCCATAATATTTACTTCTTTGTGCTGTGGTTTTCTGAAGAGAGACCTGGGGAGGGTCTGACACCATAGGAAAATGCCAGGGCAGGACTCACAGGCTGACAGAATGAGTTGGGTTGGAAGGGACCCTTAAAGCTCAGCCAGTTCCAACCTCCTGCCATGGGCAGGGACACCTCCCACTAGTGCAGGTCACTCAGNTGCAAACAACTTCCTCCTCACATCCACTTTCAATCTCCCCTCTCACACTTCAAACCCATTCCCCTTGTCCTGCCATTCCCAGCCCTTGGCAATAGTCCCTCCCCAGCCTTCCTGCAGCCCCCTTCAGATCCTGCAAGGCCACTCCAAGCTCTCCTGGCAGCCTTCTCCTCTGCATGCTGCAGAGCCCCAACTCTCACTTCCAGGATGTTATCTGTGTTAGGGTTTTTTTTTCCCCTCCCAATCTGTTTAGCCAAGGCAGTCAGTCTGGGGAAGGGTTTGGATGTGTCAGCACTGCAACAGAACAGCCTGGCTGAGTGGGTGCTGGCTTCAGCTGCTGGGTGTCACAGAGGGAGACCCTGCAAAAATGTGTTCCCAGCCAGAGCAGGATTTATTCTGAGAAACAGGGTAATGAGCCCAGGAAGGGTTTGGTGGCAAATAAGGACCTCAGGAGCTGCACTGCAGAAGCTCTGAGTGCAGCTGCTGCAGCAGACAGAGGCTCTGCATGCCGAGGGCCTGCTTTAAGCTGGTCCTGCAGAGGGGTGGTCTTGGGAGGGTGCAGCTCTGCTCGAGTTCTGGAGCAAAGGAGGAGGCTGTGCCCTGCTGCACTGCAGCAGCTGAGAGCTCTGGAGCTGAGCAACACTTGTGCTGTTTGCAGGTCGTGTGTGCAGGAGGCAAAGTGTGTCACAGGAGAGCTGCAGGCAGCAGGCAAACCACACAGCTCCCCCTCCACCTCCACACAACCCCCAGACAGCTCAGGGGGGTTGAAAGGCAAATCTGAGAGCATCCTGGAAGTCCCTCCTGCCACTCTTCAGGGGTTTGTGCGTGGAAAGGGAGGGGGCTGAAAGATTTGTTCCTATTAGGAACAATTTGTTTGTTCCAGGAGTGGTCAGGGACTGGCACAGGCTGCCCAGGGAGCTGGTGGAGTCCCCATACCTGCAGGGCTTCAAGAACCCTGTGCCCATGGCACTGGGGGACAGGGTTTGGTGGCCGTGGTGGGGTTGGGTTGCTGCTTGGACTGCATGGTCTCAGAGGGCTTTTCCAACCAACTCTGTGCTGCTCTGAAGGGCAGAGCTGCTCTGCCCTTGTGCCCTTGCTGGCTGCAGGCGAGGCCAGCACTGAGTGGAAAGCTGTGGGGACTCTGCCTCAGCCTGGAGCAGACCTTGGGCTCCTCCAGCAGCTCATTCTGGGCCTGCAGGCCCTGTCTGAGCCTGTCTCAGGGTGCTTCTGAGACAAGCCTGGAGAGAAGGAGCTGGTGAGCATGCCTGGCCACACAGGGGGGTGGAAGCTTTCCTGGGGGCTGAGCAGTGGTGCCCAGGAGGCCTTCCCTGGTCACCCTCTGTGGAGCTGCCGTGGCTGTTCCTGCTGCCCCTCGGTGTGGGCATGGAGCTGGCAGGGCTCCTCTCACCTCCCTGCTGCCCTCTGCCCCTGCTGTTACTGTCACTGCCAGTTGTGCATGGAGTGCCAGGGACACAGGTGCTGCCCCAGGAGGCTTGGTGACCCAGCAGCACAGATCCTGGGGCTCTCTGCTCCAGAGCACAGAAGGGGAGGGCAGCTCTGGGGGTGGCAGGTGGGCACCTTGCTTGTTCTGTCATACAGGTTCATAGCTTGGGTTGGGTTAGAAGGGACCTTAAAGATCATCCAGTTCCAACTGGATGGTTGGAACTGGTCACCAGGGACACCTCCCACCAGCCCAGGTTGCTCAAGGCCTCATCCAGCCTGCCCTTGAACAGCTCCAGGGAGGGAGCTCTACCTCCTTCCGTGGCTCTCTCCAGCACCCTGCAGCAAGGGGATTCACTTTGGGGTGAGGGCTCCACATGTCCAGGGGCAGACTTCTCGGAGCAGGCAGCACAAACATCTCACTGCTCTCTGAGCACCTCTGTGAACATCTCAGCTCAGATGCAAGAGACTCGACCCCCAAACCACCGGAAGGATTCACTGCTTGGTGGGAAAAAGCAAAGGCGGTTCAGGCTGAGCCCTCCCCCAGCTCACTCTTCCTCTCCAGGGCATTCTCAGACCCAGACCTCTCTGTCATCTGCACTTCACTGAGTGGCAGGCTCCCAGCTGGCAGTGGCTAACCCAAGAGGCTGAAGGTCTGAGCAGCAGAGTGTGTCCCTCTGTGAAGAACTGAAGGAAGCCTTCTCCTGGCCTGAGGGTTCAGCTTGGCTGGCAGCTGTTGGTGTCCTGCCCCAGGACACTCTGCTGCATGCATCCCCTCACCTCTGCTCTTCTTCCTAGAGTAAGATGAAGGTGTTGCTGAGCCTGACCCTGGTGCTGACATGGCTGGGTAAGCTGTAAGTCATGCTGGTGGCTGGTGTGGCCTTGCCTGCTTTCCTCTCTGCCTTTGCTGGAGGACCCACAGGTTCCTCTCTTCCTCTGCTGAGAGCCCCTTGGGGTCTGGTGTGGAGCTGGCAGCAGTAAGTGGGCTCCTGGGCACCAGGAACTCTCTGGGTGCTGCAAATCCTCTTCCAACAAAGCTCACCCATAGACAGACTCCAGAATGCAGTGGCATCCCTGGGTGGATCCTGCCCTTCAGAATGCAGTGGCATCCCTGAGTGGATCCTGTCCTTCAGAATGCAGTGGCATCCCTGAGTGGATCCTGCCCTTCAGAATGCAGTGGCATCCCTGAGTGGATCCTGCCCTTCAGAATGCAGTGGCATCCCTGAGTGGATCCTGCCCTTGTTCTGCCAGGCTCTAAGGCTCTGGAACTGCTTTGCCAGGTCTAAATACAGGGAGAGGTTTCTGAGGTGTTGATTTTGGCTCTGCTTGAGGGAACTCCTTCAGTCTTCTCCACTGGCAAATATTTGTCATTTTCAGCTGATCAAGACCTAAAGAAACCAGTCAGGGAAACTGCAGCTCTCTGCACTCACTGTTTACAGGGCACTGGACAAATAGTTGGTGCCTCGCCAGGGCCCAGCCCTCAGTGGCTGTGGACAGAGTGAGCAGAGCAGCGAGGCAGCAGCAGCAGCAGCAGCAGACCTGTCTGAGCAGCTCCCTCTGAATCAGCTCACCCAGTGCCTGACTTCAGCCCCTCTGCATGCCAGCTCCTGCCAATGCAAGCAGGGCCTCTCTGGAGGAACTCCAGGGAGGTTTTCTCCCACACCTGTTTCCCCTTCCTGGCCTGTGCACCACAGCAGCAGCCTGGTGCTGGCTGTGGCAGCTCTGTGCCCTCTGATGCTCCTCTGCTTTGTTTGCTCTCCCACTCTGCCCAGCTTCTCTAGCAAAGCCTAAGCAGCAGTTGTAGAATCACAGAATGGGTTGGATTGGAAAGGACCTTAAAGATCATCNCCTCCCTCTCTGTACTCCACAACCTCCCTGGGCAACCTGTGCCAGTGTCTCCTCACCCGCCCTCTCTGTACTCCACAACCTCCCTGGGCAACCTGTGCCAGTGTCTCCTCACCCTCCCTCTCTGTACTCCACAACCTCCCTGGGCAACCTGTGCCAGCATCTCCCCACTGTCCTAATCTCCAGTCTAAATTATGTGGCCAGACAAGTCCAAGCCCAGGTCACCAGCCTGTGAGCAAGGAGTAAGGAAGCCAAATGGGCAGGTTGGGGAAGGAGGAACTGGAGTTCATGTGGAGCAGCCGAATTGCCCCTGGCCTGGTGCAGATGAGGGTGGCACAGGTTCTCCCAGCCAGTGACTCAACGGGAGCAGCCCTGCAGGAGCTGCAGGCTCTGGCTGGGAGCCGCAGAGGGCTGAGGTTGTGCTTTCCCCACTTGCTGGTCGGGCGAGCGCAGCAGCCCTGGCTCGGGTGGCTGGGAGGATGCGCTGCCCCCCATCCCGGGCACGCCACGGGCAGCGCTCAGGGACAGGCTCTGCCTGCGCGGGCAGCGCTCCGGGACCGGTCAGTGCCAGCGGCCCCAGCGGGACCCGGAGGAGAGCAGGGAGCCCATGGGGACAGGCAGGCTGCAGCTGGCCGTGCTGCCGGCGCTCATGCTGCTGTCCCTGTCCCCGGCAGAGCCGTGCCGTGCCAGGGCTGCCTGGGTGCTCACCCAGCCTCTGCTGCGTGCCAGCGCCGGGGACTCGGTCCAGCTGCAGTGCTGCCTCCTAGGCTTGGTGTCCCCAGGCGGGACCATGACCAAAGTGGACTGGCTGCGCCTGGCAGGAGATGGCACGCAGAAGGTAGGTTGGGAGCGGGGGGTGGGCAGCGGAACTGTGAAGGGGAGTGGAGGGGAGGGCGAGGCAGGCAGCCTCGGTGCTGTCGGGAGGCTGGAGGAAGCCCAGCATGGGCCGGGAGAGGAAGGAGGCTTCCCCGTCTGGCCGAGAGACACCTCCACAGCTCCCCATGGTCCTGCGGGGGAAGCACCGTGCTGGGGGCTGGGGCCTGGGGCTGAGGCTTCCCGGGAGAGCGTGGGAGGCAGCTGGGCTCTCCCGCGTGGGGAGGCCTCCCCGGGCAGAGGGAGAGAGCACGGAGCTGAGGGCTATTGAGCTGGCAGGGCACTGCCCAGCTGCTGGGCTCCTTTCAGCCGCTGCTGTCTGTGCCCTGGCAGGATGAGATGGTCTTTTATTACTACCACAGCCGGGGCATCCCCGTGGGCCGTTTCCAGGAGCGGGCACAGTGGCTAGGGGACGTCTCCCGCTGGGACGGCTCCATCCAGCTGCAGGACCTGCGGGTGAATGACAGCGGCACCTACGTGTGCGAGGTCCGGCTGCGGGACCGCGGCAGCGTGCTCAAGAACCGCACCGTGCTGCACGTCAGCCCCGCCGGGCACGCAGGTGACTGCCCGCAGAGGGGCTGCGGCGCCTCGGGAAGCTCTCGGACCTGCCGCCACGGCTGCTGTGGAGCAGGGCTGGGGTCCCCGTGGGTACCATCCCCTGCCTTGGTGTCTCCCCAGCAGGACAAGGAGCGGCGGCAGGCGCCCAGGACTCCGCAGCCCCAGGAGACTCCAGGTTCTGGGCTGTGACTGCGGGCGGTGGCTGCGTGGCCGTGGTGTTGGCATTCCTGGCAGGACTCGGCCTGAGGAGGAGGTACCGACACCAGCAGTGGGGTTCCGGGGCCCAGCAAACCATCTGCTGGCAGCCTTCCTGCTCTCTTCTGCCTGGCCGAGCCGGGGGGTTCACCTCGGCAGCAGGGTGCCACTGCCTGCCGCAGGATGCCACTGCCCCCGGCAGGGTGCCACTGCCCCCGGCAGGGTGCCACTCCCCGCCGCGGGGTGCCCCGTCC
>VWYK01010583.1:39419-81787 GCA_013399775.1 Semnornis frantzii | reverse complement strand
GCGAGCGGGGACCGCGGCTGCCTGCGAAGGGGAAGCGGGGAGCAGGCGTGGGGCAGCCATGCACGGCTTCAGCGCAGCCGCCAGCACCCACAGGTCGTCCTCCTTACGGCTCATTCCGTACGGCAACCATCGCATGCGCTTCTCCCCGGGGACGAGCCCACGCTGCAGGGCCGATGCTTGCAGCATGATGCCCAGACCTGTGCCCGGCCCTGCCTGAGACTCCCAGCTGCAGGGTGGAGGAAGGGGCTTGGGGCCATCCCGTCCCTCCTGCCACTCCTGGAGCTGGTTCCAACCACCTGCATCAGCCCTCACGCACCTGCCACACTCCTGCTCGCCGTGGTCGCCCTTGTGCCAGCGGGCACGGCGAGCCTGGAACCTGCTGCCCCTGCAGCTCTGGCTGTCAGGAAGCCCCCCTGGGACGTGCTTTAGCGGGCATAGTTCTTAAGTGTGTTTTAAGTGAGCTGGAGACACCAAAAGACATGTAAGTACCTGGCTCCCTGCAGGGTCTGGGTGCTGGCACTGGGTTGCAAGTGCCTGCTCAGGATGATGCAGCGTGGGCAGCCTTTGGCGTGGGGCTGGCAGTGGGGTGGTAGGAGAGACCCAGAGGTGCTGGAGACCAAGGCACTTGGAGGTCTGGGATCCAGGCTGTGGAGGTGGGAACCTGATCCCACAGGTCTCTGAGGTGGGCTGGGAGCCTGGAGGTGGGAAAGTGCTGGGACAGGTCTGTGAGTCTTCCAGGGATGCTGTGGCTCCCCGGGGAGTGGCACTGGGCTCCTGGCAGCACCAAGGAGCCACCACACAGCTTCTGCCATTGGTACCCACAGGAGGGGCAAGGCCCACGTGTCCTGTTCTGGGGCACAGGATGGCCAAGGGAGCTCCTCAGATGCAGCCCAGTCTGCCAGGCACGGCTGGCTGTGCCAGGAGGTCGCGTTGGCATTTACAGGCAGTGAGAGTTTGCACAGATCAGCTTTCTCACAGGTGGTGGAGGTGCCCTCTGGCTTTTCAGGTCAAGCCTGTGCACCCTTTCCATTAGGACACAGGTGCCTGGGCTGCCTTCCTGACGGGCTGCAGCAAAAGCAGGGAGCTGCCAGCACCCTGTGGGGGAAAGTCTTGCTCTGGGCTGGGCTGGGGGTCTCTTGCTGCTGGAGCTCTGAGCTGCACACACAGCACTGCTGCACTTGGAGCTGCCTGACTCTGGGACCCCTCATCAGGGGCTCACTCTGCAAGAGCAAGGAGCAGACAGCCAAGGCTCTGGGAGTAGCAAGAGTGGCTGCTCCTGATTGCCCTCTCCAGTTCCCTAGGGCAGCCTTGTGCCTGCAGGCTGGGGGGCAGCCCGGAGCCCCCAGAGGTTGCCCTGGAGGCTGAGGCTCTGGAGATGCAAAGTGCAGCAGCTTTGAGCATCCGGAGCAGTAGCAGCGGCAGCTGCTGTGGCAGGTTCAGGCAGTCACTCCCAGCCTGTTTGCTGTGTTTTATTTAGTGCTGACACACCAGGGCTGTCTTCCTGAGACCAGAGCCTGGCAGGAACCAGCCCAGCCCCCATGTACCCCCACACGCTCAAGTCAGGTCACGTTTGTGATCTTCTCGTGGTGGCAGACAGGATCAGAAGTGTTACAAACTGCAGGGGATCCTCTCTCCTGGCAGGGGCTGTCCCCTCGCAGCTCTCTGCCTACTCAGGCATACCTGCAGAGCCTGGCATCCCTCTGCTTACTCCAGGTAGCAGCATGATTCCCCTGGGACACTCCTTGCTTGCGTGAAGTCCCCTTTGTAGCTTCCCCAGGGCTGGTCTCTGAGCCTGACAAACTGCAGCAGGAGACCTCCATCTGGTGGGGACCTGCTCTGTGACGTTAGCTCAAAGCCTCTCAGGCAAATGGGAAGAGCTTCTTTGTGAAGTTAAATAACTCCTTCCCTGCAGTGCCTGCGATGCAGCACTGCAGCAGGGCCCGAAGCCCAGGATGCAGGTCTCTCGGCTTGGCTTGGGCTGCGACGTGCCTGGGGAGCTGTTAGCGCCGGCATGTGCGGGAGGATAAATCAGCAGCTGAGGAGGCTGCAGCCAGAGCAGAGCACAGGGCAGCCGGGCCAGGGGAAGGAGGCAGTGGAGCTGGGGAACAGTTTGAAGCTGTGTGGCAGAGCTGTGTCCCCTGGTTTTGGGTGGTCAGAGGAAAGCTGTGTAGGGAGGGCTGGGTGCCTTTGGTGGAGGGGAGGACACAGTGCACTGCTGGGTTGTGTCTTGTCTTGGGCTTGTTGTGATAGGGTGAGAGGGAAGGGGTTGAGGCTTGAGGAGGGGGGATTGAGACTGGAGATTAGGAGGAAATTCTTGACAGTGAGAGTGGGGAGATGCTGGCACAGGTTGCCCAGGGAGCCTGTGGATGCCCCCCCCCAGAGGTGTTCAGGGCCAGGCTGGATGAGGCTCTGAGCAACCTGGGGCTGGTCGGAGGTGTCCCTGCCTGTGGCAGGGGGTTGGAGCTGGATGAGCTTTAAGGTCCCTTCCAAACCAACCGATCCTATGAATCTGTACCACATGGTAGGAGCAGGACCCTGGTGTGATGGGGAGTGGGCTTGTGGGGGCTGGCCTGGAGCAAAACGTCCCTGTGCCCCCACCAAGGAGGGGTTGTGTGGACACTGCTGCCTAGGCCTGGTGCACTGGGTGCAGTGCCAGGTCCCGGTGTGGGACCCCAGGAGCTTTCAGGCACAGCCATGGCTCCTGCCACCAAGCTTGTGCCTGCTCCTCCACGCATCCCTCCCTTGCTGCTGGGGAGGAGAGCAGCAGGAGAGCCACCTTCTGTGGTTTGAAGGTCATCTGCCAGCTCCAGCAGGAGAGGAGCTCTCTGCCAGGCAGGATGAGGGGTGCTGCTTCCCAGGCCCTCACACGGCTGCAAGGACCTTGGCTGGGCTGGGGGACAGGGCAGTGGCAGCCATGTGGGACAGCAGTGTTAATTAGTGCTCCAGCTCCCTGCTTGAAGAACAGAGAGCTCTGCTCTGCCTTGGGTTTTTTTTCCCCCTCCCTCTCTTTAAGGCTGAGCTGAAGGCCTTGTGGATAACATGCAAATTGGGGCTTTCATTTGCATACTTCAGCCGTGGTGATATTATGGCTCCCTTTGAATCCAAGCTGGCTCTGTGGCTGCCAACCAGCCCCTGTCCCTCCTCCTGGAGTGGGTGCCTTGGCTCTGCCAAGCTGTCCTGGGGCTGGGGAGCAGCATGTGCCATGCCCAAGGGGACAAGGGGTAACAAACCCCCGTGGAAGGGGAGCACAGCTGGGCTCATCATCCCTGGGCTGAGGCTGTGAGGAGGAGGAGGATGCTGTGGGTCCTTGGTGCAGCCAGGAGCAGGAGCTGGAGCAGGTGATGGCTGAATCCCTCTGCCCCCAACATGCTTCCTGGGAGGGGAGCCCCATGGCAGCTGATGCCCCGGGGACATGTTCCCTTACACAGACCCTTCTCCTCCCTGCCCCCTCAGCCCCAGAGGGTCTATGGCTGCAGCAGAGCCCTGCTGGGCTGCATCCATCCCATCCCATCCCACCCCACCCCTGGAAGGCCCAGGGTGGGCTGCAAGCCAAGGCTGTGCCCTCACTCTCCTCCCCTCTCTCTGCCAGGTCTGCAGGCCGTGGCCATTGCCTTGGCCTTGGAGGTGTCTGTGGGGAAGACCAACACAGTGATGGCTCTGAACAACTCCAATGTGCTGCTGCCCTGCACCTTCACCACCTGCATTGGCTTCCTGGACCTGGTCTTCACATGGTATTTCAACTCGACAGAGCTGGTGGGTGCCCCCTGGGCTTCGCCTGTCCTCCTGGCAGCCCCTTTTGTCTTTTCCTATTGCAGCTCTCAGAGACTTCCCTTTCTCCTCTTGCAGAGTTCCCATCTCTCTGAGCATCTCCAGCTCCAAAGAGAAGGGGCTGTGCCAGCAGGGGAATTCCCTGGCACGTCTGTGCCTTTGGCATAAAGCTGGCCTGAGTTTCCTGCTGCCCACAGGCTCGTTTCTTCCCATGAGTGGGTGGTAAAGAGACTGTTCAGTGGCAAGGCTGCCCTGTGGTCAGTTTCCTCCTCCTGTCCTCCCTCTGAAACCCAAAAGGTTCTGCAGGGATTAGCTTCCTGCTGGGAATATTCTGCCCTTCAGCTCCCTAGCGGGAGGGCTGCTCTGGAGCAGGTCTGTCCCTGCATGCTGACCAGCCCTGGATGGGCCTAGAGCAAGGAGACCTCCTCTGCCCTGGGGTTCTCCTGTCTCTTGTGTGGGCTGCACCATTACTGCAGCTGGACCTGCTGCTTCAGGTGCCCCTCCACAGCCATTCTGGCTTTGCTGGGATGCTCTGGGACACTTGCAGGGCAACTGGGGCAGGGCACTGGCAGGACAAGTGGAAGCTTTGCCTCACCTGGGGTTGTGGGGAGCCTGGCTGAGCCCCTGCCCTGCATCCCTTCCTCTGCAGATCTACCAGGGCAAGATAAAGAGCAAAGCCTCTGAGCCCACCATGGTGACCAGCAACCCCCGGGTGAAGTTCGTGGGCTCCACCACGGGCAAGGACAACAACATCTCCATCGTGCTGACCAACGTGGAGTTCAGTGATGCTGGCAAGTACACCTGCCACGTCAAGAACCCCAAGGAGAAGAATGCCCAGCACAATGCCACCATCTTCCTCACCGTGGTCCAGAAGAGTAAGTGTGGCTGTGGTGGCACTGGGGCAGGGGGGGGCACAGGTGCTGATCTCTGCTTGGCTCCCAGGTGTGGCTGTGGTTGGAGTGTCCAGCACAGGGCCACTGAGATGCTGAGGGCACTGGAACAGCTCTCATGAGGAGAGGCTGAGAGCTGGGGCTGGTTAGCTTGAGGAAGAGGAGGCTGAGGGGAGGCTCTTAGGAATGCTTATGGATATCTCAGGGGTGGCTGTCAGGAAGATGGAGCCAGACTCTTCCCAGTGGTGCCCAGTGACAGGACAGGAGGCAGTGGGCATCAGCTTGAACACAGGGAGCTCCATCTAAACATGAGGAGGAACTTCTGTACTGTGAGGGTGGCAGAGCCCTGCAGCAGGCTGCCCAGAGAGGGTCTCCATCTCTGGAGACTTTCAAGGCCCACCTGGATGCACTGCTGTGTGCCCTGCCCTGGCTGACCCTGCTCTGGCGGGGATGTTGGACTCGATGACCTCTGGAGGTCCCTTCCAACCCCTGCCCTTCTGTGACTCTTGGCAGTAGTTGGCATCCCAGAAGGGCAAGTCCCAGCCTCGTACCCATCTGTGCTGTGGGGCAGTGGTTGGCGGAGGGGGTCCCTGCTTCCCTGCAGGGACCTTGCAGCTGCTGCCCTCCTGAGGCCCCTCAGCACCTTCTCTCCTGCAGTGGTGGAGACAGACAACACTGTGACGCTCATCATCGTGGGCGTTGTGGGGGGGCTCATCGGCCTCCTCATCCTCTTCATGCTCATCAAGAGGGTTGTGCTGTTCATCATCAAGAAGACCCAGGATGGGAAGTGAGTGCGGGCGCCAGCCCTGGCACCCTTTGGCGAGTGGTACTCCGGGGAGGGTACCCCCGAGAGGAGGGTCTGGGCGGGGGTCTGTCAGCTGGCGCTGTGCTCTCCCCCAGGAAGGAGTGTCTGGTGAGCTCGTCGGGGAACGACAACACCGAGAACGGCCTGGCCGGCTCCAAGGCAGAGCAAAAAGCACCACCAAAGGCATGAAGCAGTGGCACCTCCTGCCCACGCCCACCCAGAGGCGGGGGGAGGGTGGGCAGGGGCACAAACCTTGCCCTTTTTCTTTTCTTTCTGGGCTGCCAACGCTTGAGACATGTTTCTATTACACACGTGCCTGCAACCTGCACCGCTTCTGGGAAGAGGCTTCGGCTGCCGCCGGGGCTGGGAGCTGCTTGCGGACTCGCACTGGGCTGCTGCCGGCGCGGGGGGAGCTGCCTGCTCCGCAGTGAGCCCAGGCAGGAGGTGCTGGGCGGGCAGCAGGGGTGCTGGGAGCGCCTTGCCCTGCAGCCAGGTGGGTGCTGTGCCGCGTGGGCGGTGCGCCGGGGGGCTGTGGGGGGTTGGAGGCTGTGAGCAGCTTAGGAATCCTGTCTGGCTTTGGTGATGCTGAGCAGGAGCTGCCTGTCTCCTGCGGGAGGTTCGTGGAGCAGTGAGGGTGCCAGAAGCAGATGGCAGAGCTGGAGGCTGCTGCCTTCGGTGCCCTCCTCATGGCACGGGGGGAGGGCAAGGAGCAAGGCTGAGCACCCCTGAGAACCGTGTCAGCCAGGGCTGGCACCTTGTCCTAGCAGAGCTGGGTGGCACCCTCCTGTGGGCAGGCTGACCCCGAGGTGCCTCGGTTCCCCCCGTGCCAGGCCTGTCATGCCCCGGGCTGACTGCCAGCCTATGGCAGGGTGAAGCTCCCTGCTTCACCTTCCCTTTGCCCCTGCACAGGTACAGGGGGCAGCTTCCCCCCGAGCCAGCTGCCACGGGAGGTGCTCCCTGGGCTGCTCTGCTGCTCCTGCTCCCCTCAGTGCTTGGCACTCGGAGCAGAGGTGCCACCCGTGCCAACTCACCAAGGCTGAGCCCACGGGAGATCAGCTCCTTGCATTTCCCTTTCCCCCGAGGAGAAGGGTGGCACCTGTCCGTGATGCATGGAGGGAGTGTGGTCGAGCCCTGGCGAGGGGAGCTGTGCCAGGGCGGTGCCAGCCTGCTCCCGGGCCTGCCATCGGCCCGCTGGGCGACGTTGGGCAAGTCGCTCTGCCTCTCCATGCCTCAGTTTCCCCATCTGTAAAAGGGGATAATAATATTGCTCTACCTCACAGGGAGGGTTGTGAGGCTGACGTTGGGAAAGTGCTTGGAGAGCCTCAGAGGATGCCACAGAGAGCCACTCGGGGTGGGGGGAGCTTTGTGAAGGGTGCTGCAGTGGGCACTGGGGCAGCCCAGGTTGTCCCACAGGCTGTAGCAGAACCTGAGGCATGCAGAGCATGAGCTGATGCTGGGAGGGAAGCTGACAGTGTCCTTTGCAATGAGAGTCACTCCCTGGTTCTGTGTGTGTGGCAGTGCAGGGCAGGCAGCTGCCAGTCCCCACTTGAGGCTGGGAACCGAGCCCTGACCTCCCTCTGGCAGGGGCTCACACCCTGGCAAAGGTGCCAGAGCAGAAGGTAGGCAAGGACTTGGTGGCCAAGGCAAACAAGGTGAGATTCAGTGCTGCCTTCTGTGGAGGCTGTGGTGGGAAAGGTCAGACCCCACCTGCCTGGGATGGAGAGCACCTTGCCAAGGCTCAGGGGCACCTGCTGGAGCTGGGCTGTGGGGCTGGGACAGGAGATGGGTATGGGCACCTGGCTCCAGGCTGGCTTCCTTGGCTGCTGGTTAGTTGGCAAGCAGGAGCCAGGTCCCTGGGCTCCTGGTCCCCTCTGGGACCCTCACCTGAGGTCTCTATGCTTCAGTCTTCCCATCTGGTAAATGGGGACAGCAAACCTGAGCTACCTCCCCAGAGGTGTGAGGCTCCCTGCATCCCTTCAGAGTGCTCCGAGGTCCTGCAGCAAAGCTGCCTGCAGAGCACTCCAAAGTACCTGCTCTGTACCTGCAGGGTGTTGTGGCTATGCCATGGTCGTGGTGAGACTGGGCAGGAAGGTCTGAGACCTCTGCTGGCCCCAGAGGAGCTTTCCCAGTCCATCCTTGGAGCAGACCTCCCGTGGGAGAGGAAGAGACTTTTCCCAAGGGCTCTTCTTAGCTCTCCTAACCTGTTGGCCTCTTTTAGATGGTATCTGGACGTGGGTCCACTTACCCCAGGATGTGCAAAGCTGCACTGTGCATGGATTATTCCTTGGGCTGATGGAAGGAGTCACCCTGAGCAGTTTCTGGAGTGTAACCCACCTGTGTGGGTGCTGTGCAGGGCACTGGGGCCTGGTGCTGGCACGGCAGGGGCCCCGCAGGAGCTGGCACAAGGGCTTTGGGGAGGGGTCTGCAGAGGTTTTTCTGGGGCATGCAGGGGGAGAAGGCCCTGTGGAGGTGTGTGGTGTGGCAGACAGGTCTGTGTATGAGCATCTGTACCTACACCCAGGAGGTAGCTGCAGAGGGTGCGGAGCTCTCACCCCGCACTGCCCTCCAGCACATCCTTGCACCGCAGAGGATTCCTCAGCTTTGCCTTGGATCAAATAAAGTTGATGTTTACTAGAGAAAGTGCCTGTGGCTGTCTGCTCAGGCTCAGCCTGGGCCCTGGGTCTGCACAGAACATCAGGGAACTGACTCCAACATCCAGCCCAACCTTCAAACCAGCACCACCATGGCCACCAAACCCTGTGCCCAGGTGCCATGGCCACAGGTTGCTTGAACACCTCCAGGGATGGGCACTCCACCACCTCCCTGGGCAGCCTGTGCCAGTCCCTGATTGTTCCTCATCTCCAACCTGACCCTCCCTTGGCACAGTTTCAGGCCAGTTCCTCTCATCCTGTCACCTGGTGTTTAGGTGAAGAGTTCAACCTTCTCCCGGGGCTGAGGCCACGGGGAGTCAGTTGAAGCCAATTTTAACATCAAGCCTAACGTTCCTCTTTGTTTCCAGTCCCTTAAACCCACCCCCAGGAGCTCGTCTGACTGAATGCCTGAGCTCCGGGCAGCGCTTTGGTGTGCAGCAGCAGCTTGTCCATGAGAGCCAGCAGCTGTCGCTGCCTTCTGCTGGGGAAGCAGCTCCACACAGCGTGGGGTGCAGTGACAAACACCCCAGGAGCAAGAGGGACAAAGCCTCCAAGGCTGCCTGAAAAGAACCAAACGCTTTGGTTTAATCTCTGTCGGTGTGACAGCAGGGACCAAGCAGCAGCTCAGCCGCCCCCAGGAGCCTTCCTGCCACAGCAGGGTCGGCACAGGACTATAAATTAATCTTCACCCGGAAGGGAGCTGGAGCTGCTCAGGTGCCACCGTGGTGTGGGTGTCTGTCGCCCCCAGCTGCCCTCTGGCTCTCGGCTGCTCTCCGATGCACCCAATCCCAGCTTCCCGGCCAGGCCCCCGGAGGCACCGCTCAGCCTTCCCTGCCTGCAGATCCATTTGCCAGCTGCTGCCAGGGCTGAGGCAGTCAGCGGCGTAGGGACTGGGGAGGGAGCTTGGGGAGAGAAGAGAGACCTGTCCCAGCAGGTCTCAGAGCTCCGACTGGAAGGAGAGAGAGAAGCAATTGTGAGCTTTGAGAGAGCAGCCAAACCCAGCAGCAGCAGAGAGTCCTTAAGGAAGCCACTCGAGGGGCTGTCTGCCTGCAGTGCCCATCCCTGCAGCCGTGCTGGGCTCCACCGCTGTGATTTGCCCTCTGTGTGGAGCTGCCAAGGGCTCCCCCAACCCCTCCCCACTGGCTGCCCAAAACCTGTGTGGCAGAGCAGCCCTGGGTGGTGCTGCACTGACCCTCCGGACGCTGTAGATCCAGTTGAGGTAGCCTCGGACGCTGGTGTAGACTCCAGGGGTGCTGGGGGTGCCACAGCCCTGGCCCCAGCTGACGATGCCCACCACCTGCCAGTGCCTGCCCAGGTAGAGCAGGGGCCCACCGCTGTCCCCCTGCCAAGGACAGACCCTCTGAGCAGGGGCTGAGGAGCCCTCAGCACAGTGCCCACTGCCAGAGTTCGCAGCCATTCCCAGAGGCTCTTTTATAGAACCAGAGAAGCGTTTGGGTTGGAGAAGCCTTCCAGGGGCACCCAGTCCAACCTTGGCCACCAAACCACATCCCCAGGTGCCATGGCCACAGGGTTCTTGAACACCTCCAGGCGTGGGGACTCCATCACCTCCCTGGGCAGCCTGTGCCAGTCCCTGACCACTCTTGCAGCAAAGAATTTTTTCCTCCTCTCCAACCTAACCCTCCCCTGGCACCAGTTCAGGGCATTTCCTCTCCTCCCATCACCTGCTCCCAAGGAGCAGAGCCCAACCCCCAGCTCACCACAGCCTCCTCTCCAGGAGGTGCAGAGAGCAATGAGGCCTCCCTCAGCCTCCTCCAGGCTCACCATCCCCCAGCTCCCTCAGCTGCTCCTCCCCAGACTTGACAGGCACTGCTAGGAAGGCACCAACCCAGCCCTCACCTGGCAGGTGTCCACCCCTCCCTGGGGCAGGCCAGCACACAGCATCCTCTGGGTGACGGCGCCGTGGTAGGCAGCCAGGTTGCAGCTCTCCTTGTCGATCAGCCTCACCCCTGCCTGCTGCAGGCTGTCTGACAGTTTGCCTGCACAAGATGTGGCTGCTCAGAGGACCCCCCCCAGGCAAGCAGGGAGCCCCCCAGCCCGGCCCCTCCTGCCAGCCCTGCTGGGGGCCTCTGTCCCCATGGCAGACGGGCACGGTGCTCACCCCCGTGCCATCCTGCTCACCGTGCTCCTGCGTGTAGCCCCAGCCTATCACCCACAGGGGTGTGCCTGGCACCAGCTCCTCGTCAAAGTAGGGCAAGCAGATAGGCCTGCAGCTGTCTGCAAGGGAGAGGTGAGGTGCAGGAGGTGTCTGGGGAGCCTGGTGGGGAAGGTGCCCCTGGCTGGGGCCGTGTGCCAGCTGGGCACCCAGCCCCCCACTGCACTTTTGAGAGGGCACCTCACACGTGGCCCTGTGCACCGCCACTGGGTGCCCACTGAGCGCTGCCGCTCGGGGTGCAGCTCCCCTGGCCCAGCTCTGCAGGGCACCAGGAGATCCTTGGGGGTCCTGCTGCAGGCAGCTGTGTGCCACATCTCACCTGAGAGCCGCAGAGGAGAGCGCAGCTTCACCAGGGCAATGTCATTGTCCTTGGGGGACGCAGGAGTGGCCTCAGCCAGGAAAACCTTCTCCACAGCCAGGGTGGCAGTGCCCGAGAGGAGGCTGGAGCCAGCCTTCACGCGCCAGCTCTGGATGATGGGGTTGTTCCTGCACACAGACACCTCTGCCACCAGTGCCCTCCCCGACCCTGCTGTGGGGGTGGGCAGCAAAGCCCTGCCCACAGCCTGCCCGTAGCTGGGCACAGTTCACTGGAGCAGACTTGAGTGGCTTAGATCCAGAGGAACCCAGCCTGGCCTGGAGGAACTGAGGCAGCCCTGGCACACGGGTGCCCGCCGAGCGGCGCGAGCAGGGAGGTGGCACTCACTTGAAGCAGTGTGCTGCTGTCAGCACCCAGCTGGGGTCGATGATGCTGCCCCCACAGATGTGCTCCTTCCTGTACTGCAGGCTGACCTGCCAGGGCCAGGCCTCGATGGCAGCAGGGCTGCCCCCCAGCACGCGGGGGCTCCTCACGCTCTGCCCGCAGTCTTCTGCCAGGCAGCCACAGAGCAATGCTTAGCAGCACAGCTCCTGCTATGCACTCCTCCAGCCTCAGATGTGGGGGACAGAGGCTCCCACCCCTCTCAGATGCCTTGACCCCCTCCCAGTGACACTGCCCGCATCACCTCTTCGTGGTACCCTTGGCACCCCTGCCACCCCCACTCTGTCTGCACATGGTGGGTTGCAGCTGGATGAGCTTTAAGGTCCCCTCCAACCCAACCCAACCCAATCTATGAACCTGTGGCCCTCAGGCTTGCTCAAAGTGCCTCATAGATTCATGGAATGGGTTGGAAGGGATCCTAAAGATCATCCAGTACCAACCCCCCTGCCATGGGCACAGACACCTCCCAGTGGACCAGGTTGCTCCAGGCTTCATCCAAGCTGGCCTTGAACACCTCCAGGGAAGAGGCAACCACAGTCTCCTGGGCAGCCTGTGCCAGTGTCTCCTTGCCTTTGCCAGCCCACCAGGGCCATTAACAGAGGTAATTTATCAGCTAAATAAACCCACCCAGGCAGCTGCTTAGGACACCTGCCTTGGGTGCCTCCTTTCTGGGAGCTCCATGCTGCCTTAACGAGCAGCAGGGAAAGCAAATTGCTCTGATGCAGTGTGGGGACTGGGGAGGAGGAGGAGGGTTTGGGGCAGAGCTGAGCTCCTGTGGGTGCAGCACAGGCCCCAGGGCCATGCCAGGAAGGAGGAGCTGCAGTGGCATGAGACCCCAACAACTCAGAAGGTGCAAACAGCATCGAGGTACTTACTGGAGCAGAAGAGGGAAACGACCATTCCAGAGAGGCATTTCCTGGGAGAGAGAGGAAAAGCTTCGGCTTCATGACCAGGTATGGCAGGACTCAGGGCATGGCAACTGCCCTGCCAGCCCCAGCACTCACCTGCCTGGCTCAGGCATCTGCAGGCTGCCATTGCTCAGCACAAGCTCTCGGGGAGGCAGGGGCTGCCCTGTGCCAGCTTCCTCCTCCCGGAAAGTTGGGGTGCTGCAAGGCAGGAGGGCACAGTCAGCAAGCCCACCCTGGGGGGCATAGTCCCCTTGTCTCTGATCTTTTTGGAGCTGGAAAATGCCACCTTGGGCTCCGTTGGGGTTCCTAGCAGGGCTCAAACAGGAGGGGACAGGCACTGGGGACTGAGCTCTGCCAGGAGCCTGGCAGCTTGGTGGGTTTGGCTCAGATTGAACCCCAGATGGTAGAACCCAGTTCCAAAACTTTAGGGTCTGAAGCTTTACAGGTAGGTCCCCAAGGCTTGGCTGTGGCCACAGTGAAGCTGCTGAGGTGGGCAAGAAGCAGGAGCTCAGACAGGGGATGCCAACCCTGCTCCAAAGAGCAAGAGCCTGCAGACAAAGAGGGCTCCTTGGGACAGGGATGGCAATAGAGGCTGGGGGCAGGGTGGGGACACTGGCCACAGAGCCCAGCACCAGGAGCTCATGGTGGGGAGGGAGACTACCCCCTCTATGTGGGGAGCTGTGGGCATCCAGGGGACCTCAGGGCTGCTGCTGCAGTGACCTCTTGTGATGTTTGAGGCTGCTGCTCAGAGCCTTGGTCTCTGATCTTTTTGGAGCTGGAAAATGCCACCTTGGGGTTCTTATCAGGGCTCCAACACCAGAGCCCATCTTCTCCCTGCCACCTGCCCTGCCCAAGTGTCAGGAGCAGGGCAGGGTGCCCCTGGGCTGGGGATAGAGCAAGGGACAACGGGCACAGAGCTGTGCTTACATGGGAGGCTGCCAGGGCAGCTAGCACGGAGAGCAGCCAGCTCCAAGGGACACAGAGTGCTCTGTGGTGGGGATGGACCAAGACCATTAGTGCAGAGCTCTGAGTGCTTTATAAATAACAGAGCCCTGCTGGGGGGTGGGCTGGGGGTGGAGGTAACAGAATGAAGCAGGCTGGAAAAGACCTCTGAGCTCAGCCAGTCCAACCTCTCACCTAACAGCTTCTAATTCACTGACCCCTGGCACCAAGTGCCTCATGCANCCCAGCTCCCTCAGCCTCTCCTCACAGGGCTGTGCCCCCTCCCCAGCCTTGGTGCCCTTCTCTGGGCGCCTTCCAGCACCTCAACATCTTTCTTAAACTGAGGGGCCCAGGACTGGACACAGGATTCAAGCTGTGGCCTGAGCAGTGCTGAGCACAGGGCAGGACTGCCCTGGTCCTGCTGGGCACACTGTTCCTGATAGAGGCCAGGATGCCCTTGGCCTTCTTGGCCACCTGGGCACACTGCTGCCTCACGTTCAGGCAGCATCCCCTGGTCCCTCTGCCTGGCAGGAGCAGCCATGTACCTCCTGTAGCCCATTTGCTCGCAGGCTGCTCTGGCCAGCCCCAGGCTGAAGTGGTCGTAGCAGACGCAGGACCAGGCTCCGGTGTGGCTGTTCAGCACCTGCAGGATGGACTTGTCCTTGGAAAGGCGAGCTGGAGACAGACACAAAGCAGCGGCGGCTTCAGCAGGCAGCAGCTCGCTGCAGCACCCAGCCCCGACGGAGCTCCCGCAGGGCCTCCCGGACTCACCCGCGGCTGGGGGCCCCTCAGGGACCCACTGGGGGCAGTTGGCCTCGTCCTCGCCCTGCAGGCAGTCCAGCTGCCCGTCACACACCTGCTGCAGCCGCACCAGCTTCAGGGGCTGCTTGCAGAAGAAGTAGTGGTGGTCCAGGTAGACCTTGACTGGAGGGAATCATGGAATGGGAGGGGTTGGGAGGGACCCTCAGAGATCATGCAGCCCAAACCCCCTGCCAGGGCAGGAGCACCCAGGGCAGGGCACACAGGAACACATCCAGAGGGCTCTTGAAAGTCTCCAGAGGAGGCTCCACAGCCTCTCTGGGCAGCCTGCTCCAGGGCTCTGCCACCCTCACACCAAAGAAGTTTCTCCTCATGCTGAGCTGGAACCTCCTGGGCTGCAGTTTGTGTCCATTGCTCCTTGTCCTGTCACAGGGCAGCACTGAACAGAGCCTGGCACCACCTTCTTGCCCCCCACCCTTTGGATGTGTATAAACATTGCTCAGGTCCCCTCTCAGGCTGCTCTTCTCCAGGCTAACCACCCCCAGGGCTCTCAACCTCTCCTCCTCACACAACTGTTCCAGTCCCTTCATCATCCTCACAGCTCCCACTGGACACTCTCTAATATTTCTCTCCCTCTGGAGCTGGGGAGCCCAGCAGTGGGCACAATCCTGCAGCTGTGGTCTCAGCAGGACAGAGCAGAGGGGAAGGAGAACCTGCCCTGACCTGCTGCCCACTCTGGGAAAGGGGAGCTGAGCACTGAGCTCAGCTGGGCAGGCCCAGGGCTGGAGTCTGGGGGCTCAGCAAGGAGGTGGCTGAGCCCTGGGGCCAGGAGGTGTTTGCTGAGCCTCGGAGGGAGGAGAGGAAAGCAGGGGAGGAGCCGTACCCAGGAACCCAACCAGCACCAGGCAGGCGAGGCTGAGCACCACGGCCAGGACCGGGATGCCGACGCGCTTGAGGGACTCCCGCGCCGTGGAGGCTTTGCGCCGAGTGCTGGGACCTGCAACACAGAGGAGCGTGGCCCCGCGTCGCCTGGCACAGCCTGGCAGCACCCCCGGCTCCCGCGGGCATTACCTCTGCCGTTCAGCCGCTCGGAGGCTAAGTCCTGCAAAGCAGAGGGGAAAGGCAAAGTCACTCAGCTGCAACCCAGCCAGAAACGGGGCTGGCAGCCGGGAAGGGTCTGTGGCAGCCTGGCCAGCTGGTGACTCCTTGTGCCAACTCCCGTGCCCAGCACTCTGCTAAGCTGAGCCCCCTGGGCGGGGCAGTCCAGAGGAAGCAGGGGGGCAGGGTTGGAGGCTGCTTTCTCTTTGGCTTGCTCGAAGCCCATCGGGAGCTCGGCAGGGAAACTGCTCCAACCCGCGGCTGAGATTGTGTAGGAGGTGGCGGGCATGGAGGTGGCAGCGGGGATTGGCACGTCCTGGTGTGACACCACATGGCTCTGCTGCCGCCTGGGGTCACTGGCTGGGTTGTTCCAGTGGGCACTGCCAGTGCCTGCGTCGATGAGCTGCTGGCTTTGGCGCCCCGGAGGCTGCAGCAGGCACAGGCGTTATGAGTGTGGCACTTTCCTATGTGCCAACAAACCCTGAGTCCAAACCCAGATGCCTGCAGGGCTGTGCCACTCAGGTCCTTCAGCTGGCTCAGCGTGGGGTCAGAAACCGAGCAGCAGAACCTGAGTCCTCCTGGGGAGGCTGCTGCAGAAACCAGCCCAGCCCATGGGAGCCAGGCAGGGAGGGTTGGGCTGTGCTGCTGCTAGGACACGCAGCAAACACAGCCCTGCTGGCAGCCAGGGCTGCATGCGGCACCGATCCCCCCTCACCTCCCTCTGAGAGGTGCCCTCCTGCAGAGGGGAAGGTCCTGGGAGCTGCTCCAGCCGTTGCTGAAGGAGCTGCCCCTGTCCGTGGTGGAAGGGTTGGTGCTGGGCAGGGATCAGAGCCCCTTCGGGGGGTTCAGGTGGAGATTGTCCATTTCTGTTGCCTTGTTTTTCAGCTGTGCTTGTGCCATGCTGCTGAGCTGTCTCCTGGTAGTTTGCATCTTGAAAGCCTCCTCCTGCCCTGCTGAGGTGGTGGAAAGCAGCAGAGTTCTCTTCCCTTGAGTGCCCTTCCAGTCCCGAGCAAGCTCTTTCCTCTGCTGCTGCTTCTGGACTCCGCCACGACAGGTAAGAAGGAGATTTTTTTTTGCAGGGCTTCTACCCAGCAGGAGCAGAGGTAAGGAAGATCTAAACCACTGCAAGGAACTCAGAAGAATGCAGGGTTTGGAAGCCTCTGCTCCTCTGGCTGTGGAGCTCCAGGCTGGAGATGTTTGTTTGGTGTCTCACAGGAGAGCAGAGGCTCCTTGGGGCTCAGTCCCTTGCCGAACAGTGGTGGGGTGAGGCCAGGAGGCTGTGGGGAGGCTGAGCTCCAGCTGCAGGGTGGGCAGGAGGGGGTGGTGGAGCCCTCCCTCTCCAGGGCACTGTGGTTGGACAAGTTCAGCCAGGCACAAGGTCTCCAGCAGCAGGGTTTTGCAGGCAGGTGCCAAAGCATTGTTTGTGGGCTCACAGCAGGAGCTGCCAGCTCAGCCTCCACTGCTCCATCACAGCCTCGTGTGTGGCTTCGGTTCTGGCTGCTCCTCCTCCCGGGAGCAAGGAGGAGCAGTGCTGGCCATGCTGGGGGCTTGTGGCTGTGCCCAGCGTGCAGCCCTCTGGCTCTGCCAAACGGAAATGCCAAACAGCTGGGCTGAGCTGGCATCGGTGCCAAGCATAAGCAGGTTGTGACCAGTGCCCAGTCCCTCCACGGGCTCTGCACAGCCCCTCAGGTCTTCTTGGCTCCTGTGAGGACACTCCAGTGCCACAAGAGTGTCCCAGCTTCAGATCTGCTCCTGGCAGCATGGAGCCCAGCTCCTGGCTGGCAGCAGGAGGGAAGGGTGGGAAGAGGAGAGTGGCTGCTGGACCTCCCATCTTGGCTGCCAGGCCTCCTCCATGGCACCTGGTGCCAGCAGGAGCCCCAGGAGTTTTGTAATGCCAGGTCTGTTGCTCCCAAACACCACCCACATCCTGCAGCACAGCGCAGGGCACGTGGAGCTGCTCCTTCCTCATGCTGACCTCTTGTGTCACCATGGACCTGGACTGGGCATGACCTGGATAATGGGATCCTAACGGTTCCTGAAGGAACAGTGCCAGGGCCCTGGCCCTGACAGCTCCCCCAGGCCCTGTGGCATGGCTGAGGGGCACTGCTGCTGCCCTGCTTGCACATAAACTGGCTGTACCAGTGCCCATCACATCTAGTGCCAGGCTCCTTTCTGACAGCCCTGTGCAGGTCTGGTGTGGATGTGGGTGGGAGGGGTGATGCTGTGGTGCTGGGCACCAGCCCACACAGAGAAGCTGCTGCCCATTACTGGGGGTTCATTGGCACTTTCTTCAGTCCATTGACCTCCCCCACTTCAAACAGAGCCACAGCCTGCAGCTGCCCCAGGTTAAATTCAAACAAGGCAGGAGCTGTGCCAGCTCTGCATGGTGTGGGAGCACCTGGCTGGAGAGCTCAAGGCTACCCTAACTAATTGAGCTCTTACTGCTTTGCTCTTGCAAACACTTTAGTGCCACCATGGCCACTGTGCCCATCTGTGCAGGTGCCAGCCCATGAGCCATTGCCTCCTGATGCAGTGCTGCACCTGTGCCAGCTGCACAGGCCTGGGCAGCTGGGGTGCACTTGGGCTCTCCCCTTTGCCCTCCGTGGCACGTGGCTGACAGATGCTGTGGGGCACCAAGCAGCTGTGCCAGCTGCTCCTGGTTGAGGGCAGGTGGGATCATAGAATCAGAACTGTTGGGTTGGAAGAGCTCTCTAAGGTCATCTGAGTCCAGCCAGCAGCCCAACCCCACCATGCCCACCACACCACATCCCCAGGTGCCAGGGCCACGGGTTTCATGAGCACCTCCAGGGACATTCCTGTGCAGGGCCCAGCTCCAGCAGGTTCAGGGTGCCCAGCTCTGGGGCTCTCTGCCTGGCTGCAGGGCAGCTGGAGCTGCCACTGGGTGCAGGAGGGTGAGGTCCCCACCCCACAGGGGACAATGTCCCCGTGGATGGCTGGCAGAGGGTTTTGCAGTGCCCAGGAAGATGGGCCATGCATGGCTGCCCTCTGCCAAGGAAGACTTTTCCTGCTAGGGAGGGACTGCATGCCAGGCTGGGGTTTGGTGGGCATGGCTTTGCTTGCAGAAGGCACTGTGGGAAGCTGAGCATGTCCCTTGTGCCGAGCAGAGGGACTGGCAGTGCCCTGCTGAGGGCAGGGGCACCAGGCTCTTGCCCAGCCCCTTCTTGGGGTAGACAAGACCTTCCAGAAGGGCACATTGTCCTGGCAGAGCACTCCTGGGAGGTGCTGCCTTTCCTGTCTGCTTTTAATCCACAGGGAAATATGGGGCAGGAGCTCGTGGGCACAGCCAGTGCCACCTCCGACAGGCACGGAAGGGCTGAGATGGGTACAGTTGTTCCCTGTCTGGGTACTGCAGGGGTCTGGCATCAGGGAGCAGCAGCTCTTCTGAGCCTGGGCAGCTTCATGGCCTCTGACCTGCTGCTGGCAGAGCTGGGCTGTGGCAAACGCCAGCCCTGGGGTGTGCGGGGTCCTGGCTGCCCACTCCTGGGGCTTGGCACGCAGGGATGGGGCAGAGCAGTGGGCAAAGCTGTCGGTAACTCACCATGTTCATCCAGCCCTGACGTGGTCTTCTGGCCTGCAGAAACCCAGCGACTATCCTCCAGCTGGGGTGCCCTGATGCCCACGGAGCCCGGGGCCGGCGACCGTCCTGGCACCCCTGTGGCTGTGCCGCCTCTGCCCGCGCTGCGCTGAGTGCGGGGCAGGACCGCCCCAGCGCTCCTTAAAACCCACCCCGGGAGTTGTGAAAGCGGAGTTACGATTCGCACTGTAACCCAACACCGCGGTGCCAGCGGTGCCAGCCCGGGCACCAACCTCCTCAGCATCTGCCCTGCAGGGTGACTCACCCGCGGAGCTGCTGTCACCAGGGAGCTTATCAGGAGTGACCTGACCGACAGAGCAGGATTCTTCCTGCTCCTCTCCCGCTGGCGAGAGGAGCCGCGGGCAGCCCCGCTCCGTGCCCGTCCCTTCCGCCTGGCACTGGGCTGTTTTCAAACAGAGGTTTGGTAGGCGGAGGAGGAAAGCAGAAGGCTTTGCACAGGAGCTTGCAGGGCCGTGACGTGCTCCTGGGCTCTGGGGTCACTCGGTCTGTGTGGCCCTGCCCAGCCCCAGGTCGTGGCTGGCAGGGGCTCCTGGCAGTGCCAGCGTAAGGAGAAGGGGGCAGTGGGCAGGGTCCTGTGGCAGGTTACTTCTGGGGCTGTGGGCGAGGGCCCCACTCTGCCGATCAGCTGCTGCCCTGGCCGGGATGTGTGGAGTCATTGCTCCACAGAGGAAGCAAGGTGCCCACTCCTGCCCAGTGACTGACAGTGGGAGCACTGCCAAGCTGGGCAGAGGTTTGAGCATGGCCTCCTGGAGTCCCTTACCTGCCTCTGGGGCAAACCTCCCTGTTTGCCCCCAGTGCTGGGACAGCACTGACTGCCTGTTCCCACACCCTGGGGTGCTCCAGGGCTGCTCACGGGCCCTGGTCAGTGTGGATGCCCAGGGCTCAGTGCCCAGGCTGGCAATGCCCAGGGCTCAGTGCCCAGGCTGGCAATGCCCAGGACTCGGTGCCCAGGCTGGCAATGCCCAGGGCTCAGTGCCCAGGCTGGCAATGCGCAGGGCTCGGTGCCCAGGCTGGCAATGCCCAGGGCTCAGTGCCCAGGCTGGCAATGCCCAGGGCTCAGTGCCCAGGCTGGCAATGCCCAGGGCTCGGTGCCCAGGCTGGCAATGCGCAGGGCTCGGTGCCCAGGCTGGCAATGTGCAGGGCTCGGTGCCCAGGCTGGCAATGCACAGGGCTCGGTGCCCAGGCTGGCAATGTGCAGGGCTCAGTGCCCAGGCTGGCCCTGCACAGGGGGCACCATGGTGCAAACTCGGGTATGGCTGTGCCCCTCTCTCACCCCCTGCCCCTTTGCAGAGCAGCTGCCCTGGCTTGGATGAGCTCACTGAAGCTGCAGGAGGTGGGCCTGGCAGGGGTGGATGGGCAGAGGGGCTCCTGCAGGCTCCACACCCTGCTTTGGCAAGGTGCTGTGCCCGTGGGCAGGTGCAGAAGCTGCCCGTGGAGCTGATCCTCTCTCTGGTGTGAAGCTGATCTCGGGATGGCTGTGGGAGGAAGAGCAGCTTGCTGTGGCTGCAGGGTGGGCAGCCCAGTTTAGGTGTGCTGGAGCCCCTGGCCCCTGCTGGGCAAAGATGAGTTGTGGGTTGGGGTCATGGAGTCCGCAGGCTGATGCCAGGGCTGTTGGCAGCTGGCTGGAAGTGGTGAGTGTGCAGGGCTTGCAGAGCTGCTAATTACCTCCTCCTCTAATCAAGCATTCCCAGCGGTCTGGAGAGCTGCTGCCAGGGCTGTGCTGTGCCAGCCAGGAGACTGTGGAGCGTCCTGGACCTGCAGCTCCTCACCCAGGCAGCCCAAGATGATACAGCCCTGACTGGCACCCTGGCATCTGTCTGTGGGTCTGCAGGTAAGGGACACCCTCCTCATCCTCACTGGTGAGGGTCCAGTCACCTCAGGAGGTGTGGGAAGCTTGGCAGGTTGCAGTCTCAGCTCCTGCCCGTGATGCCCAGTGACCACAGGCTGGAGGGTGGGCAGTGGCTGCTGGCAGATGCAGTGGCACACTTTGTGTAGGAGGGTTCCAGGGCCTCTGGGAGCTTTCAGCTTGCAAAGGGACCTAGGGGGCTATGAGTGACCCTGGCATGGCACCGTGGGTGCTGGCAAGGGGCAACACAGGCGAATTGCTGTGCAGGCACTGGTGCAGTGTGAGGAGCAGCATGGTGGAGTGAGCTCCTGTGCAGTCTGGGCACGCCTGGCACCACTGCCACGGCAGAGAGAGCAGCCTGGGAGCGTTGGCAGGGCAGGAGGTGGCACGGCTGGGAGCAGCAATTCCCCTCTGAGGGTGAGGAAGGCCTTGAGGAAGCTCTGAGGTTGGGGAGGTTATGTCACAGCTGCCTGTGCCTCCGGGGCTCTGCTTCCTGGAGTGCGGCTGCGGGTCCTGCCCCGTGCCCTGCCCTGACCTCTCCTGCCTGCAGCCCTGGCATGATGCAGACTTCCGGGCACCACGGCTCCATCTGAGGTCAGGCAGGGGTCAGGCAGAGCTGACCCAGGGCTCTGTGCAGCCTCCCAGAGCCCTGTGGGCATCCACCCTGTCCCCTGCTCTGCCAGGCAGGACCATTCTCAGCCTGCCTGAGCTGGGCACTGCCAGGGCCTTGGGGTCTACAATGAGCATAATCCCCTCTGCACGAGCCCAACAGCCCAACGGGTACCAGGTGTTGCCCCTAGGACCTGGCACTGAGATACTCCCAGGAGGAGCTGCTCAGGCACTTTGCTCCTGCCTTGGCTGCTCTGTGCCAGTCACATTGGGGCATGGTGTAATTGGAGGCTGTGCCAGGCAAACCATGCACGAAGTGGGGAGGGATTTGGCCCCTGGCTGCCCACTTTCCAGTCTGTGCATGATTCTTTGTCACCTTCCACCTGCAGCCACAGGAGATGTCTTCTGCTGCGAGCAGCTGCTGAGTGCCACCCAGCCCTGTGGCACAGGCTCTGAGTGGAGGATGGAACACAGCCGTAAGTGCTTGGGGGCAGTGGGTGCAGAGTGATCTCTTTGCCCTGGGCTCCTGCAGGCTGATAATCTCTGAGGGCATCCCTGAACTCCCAGGCCTGTGCTCTGTGTGCCCCCCTGGCCCCTCCTGGCTGCTGCTCT
Organism: Semnornis frantzii; assembly: GCA_013399775.1. Classification (NCBI taxonomy): domain Eukaryota; kingdom Metazoa; phylum Chordata; class Aves; order Piciformes; family Ramphastidae; genus Semnornis; species Semnornis frantzii. The sequence goes on along the minus strand of VWYK01010583.1, from coordinate 60,353 downwards.
GTGCCAGGAGGTGGCAGCCAGAGGACACAGCCACCTTGCCAGGGTGTCCCTGCCCTTTGGGCTCCCAGTGCTACCAGCTCAGCCTCTGGCAGGGTGCCTGTCCCTACCAGCATCAGGAGGGCAAAACTTCCCACAGAGTCAGGCATGGTGCCCACCCTGAGCTGGTGAGGAGGCTGGGCAGGGCTGGGAGCAGCCATCCCGGGCTGGGGCACAGGAGTTGTGCTCTGCCCTGCAGGAGCTCTTCTGTTTTCTCCCCTGGAACCAGTTGAACCAGTGGGTGAGGACCAGTGCCCAGCCTTGCTGTGGCACTGCTGGTGAGGCAGCTGTGTCACCCGGAGAGGAGGGCACAGGCAGGACATGCCTGGCTCCAGCACACGCCCGGCTCTGCTGCAGCCCCCACCCAGCCCGGGCTGGCAGCAGCTCCTGTGGCACCGCTCTGGGCATGGACCCCGGGGCAGGTGAGTCAGCAGTGGCTGTTTCCTCCCCTTAGGGAGCAGAGCTGGGCATGTTCTGTGGCACAGGTGGTGGCCTGGTAACCCCAGATGAGGCTTGGCTGCTGCTGGGGCTCTGCCATGTCTGCCTGGACATGAGGACATCTGCTCCTGAGGGTGTCGGGGCAGGGAGTGCCACCCACGCGCGGCACGGGGCCATCACCCTCCCACCAGCGCCAGGCGCGGGGGGAGGGCAGTTTCGGCAGCAGCTGATTCAGGGAGCTCTTGCACCACACTCCTGCCCGGCAGCTCTGGCTGTGACTCATGCCCGCACCACACTGCCCGACCTCTCCCGTGCCACCCTGTCCTGGGCTCCCAGCTGCCCTCCCTGCCCAGCAGAGAGCGTCGGCTGCCCACATGCTGGCTTCCTGAGCCCTGCCATGAGGGCAGAGGGGCGGGCAGGCTGGTGCCGCCGGGCTGGCAGCGCAGTGCCCTGCAGCGGGGCCCTGCCTGGGCTGTGTGCGCAGTGTGAGCACAGGGGAAGTGTCCTCACACCGCAGGCATCTCTAAATTTAGCTGCTCTGAGGTCACCTTTTCCGCTGTCACCTCACTCCTGGTGCTGCGGGGCACAGCACCCAGGCTCCGTGCCCAGCTCATGCCCTGAGCCCTCTTGCGGGCACCGTGGGGCTGACTGCGGCCCGAGCCCTCTGCACAGGCAGGAGGGCGCTGCGGGGATGATCGAGTGCCAGGGTGGTAGCAGACTGTGGTGTCCCCTGCTGGGCACAGCTCTGGCTGCTGTGCCCAGCACCGTGCTGTGTGCTTTTTGTTAGTGGGCTGCACTGGCACCGAGCGGGCAACTTACTGCTCAGGGAGGCCCCGTGGGGATTGTGGGGTGCAGGTGGGTGTGCAAGGGGCTGTGCCCCCTGTGGCAGCAGGCCAGGGTCAGGGATGGTGTTGGCTGTGAGAGCAGGAGCTGGCAGCAGCTGGCGAGGGGCCATTGGCAGCGCTGGGCTAAGGAATGGACTCGATGGTCTCAAACCAAACGCATCCTGCAGCTCCTCCGCTGCCCAGCTCCTGCTGGGGGTTGTGTGGGATGTGCCCTGTGCAGGGCACTTCCTGTCAGCAGCAGAGAGGTGGCTGGCACCTCGCTGCCCCCTTGGCAACGCCAGGAGTGTTTGCTGCCCCTGCGGCGTGGGCAGGAGGGACGGACGGGGTGCGGAGGTCCCGCGCGGCACCGTCCTTGTCTCATGCCAGCTGCTTGCCCTGACAGATGGCATCCTCTAGAGGGAACTGCCAGCCCAGGAATGAGGCTGTGCCGGGACCGGCTGGCATGCGGCGCCGTGCGGCTGTGGCAGCGCTGGCACAGCCACAGCCTTGGCATCTGGCTGCGCCGCGCTGCTCGGAAGGGTGTGCACGGAGCAGCGGCAGGGGCAGTGCCATCACCGGGCTGGGCAACCCCCACCCCAGCACAATGCGAGGGGCCCCTGGCATGCCTGGGGTCTGGGTGAGCTCCCGGTGAGGGCAGGAGTGGGAGCAGCAGAGAATCCTGCTCCGGGGCTCCTGTTTGCACCATTCCTTCCCTGCTTAGGGACAGGAGGTTGCCCTCACTCCTCTCTGGGTTCCCTTCCCAGGCCACCACCCCTCCTGCCAGCTCACTTGGGCACAGCAGAGGTGGTGCAGCCAAATCGCAAGTTTCCAGCACGGAGCTTTGAGGGCAGCAAAATCCTCTGCCTCGGGGCTCGGCAGCCTGCTGGAGCACAGTCCCTGCACACCTCGGGGACAGCAGAGGGCACAGGGCTGTGCCCCAGCCCCACAGCTGCTCTGTGCCCCCCAGGGGATGGTCGGACCCCCCTGGTCCCAGGGGTGTTTGTCTGCAGAGCCTTTCTCCTCCTGCTTTCCAGGGCAAGAGACCTTCAGTGTCCTGGGCACTGCCCTGGCCGTGGGGCTGGGCTTGCTGATCCTGCTCCTTCTGGGCTACACCTTCGTCTGGTGGTGCCAGCGGGGCCAGTGCTGCCGTGGTGAGCGTGGGCAGAGCTGGGGGGTGGGCAGGGGGTGCCCAGAGACAGGGGCTGCAGGGCCCGGGATGTGGGGAGCACCCCTGGTGTTTGCTGGCCCCCGAGGGACAGGGAAACCTCCCTGGAGAGAGGCTCTGGGACGAGCTGGAGGTGAGCTGAGGCCAAGGAAGGGGCTGCAGGCTGATGTCCTGCTGTGGCTGCCTGCCCTGCCCATCCCCACAACCCTGCCCAGACTCGTGCCAAGCCAAAGGTGAGCTCATGGCACCACACAGCTCTGACCTCTCTCCTTCCCACCTCCCCAGGCCCTGACTTTGTCTTCAGCCTCTACCACGCACGGTGAGTGGGGACCTGGGGTGGGCTGGGTGCTGCCTCTGCATGGTGCCAAAGCACTGCAAGCTCTTAGCAGTGCCAGAGCTGGCAGTGGCTGGAGCAGGGCAGGCAGCTCACCGATGCCTGTGCCATCCCTGCAGCGGGCTGGGGGCGGTGGCAGTGGAGCTGGTGCCACCGTTCAGCATCAGCGGAGCACTGAGTGGGGCCAACAAGGGCTATGAGCCCTTCCACAGCCAGGGGCACTGAGGCAGGAGCCAGGCTGGCATGGAGGTAGGACAGCACCTCCCTCCCCACTGCTGGCTGAGCAGGTCCCTGGCCATGCATGGCCCCTGGCACAGCCCATGGGGCAGCCACAGCTGTGGTGCCTCTGTGGGGAGCTGTGTCCCACAGCCTTGTGCCTCCTGCTCATTGCAGCTTTCCCTGGGACAGCCCCAGGGTTTTTCCTGGAGAAGTCCTCCCCTGACTGGGGGTGCTGAGGCCTTCCCCTGGGCTCTGGGTTGATTTCACAGGTTGGAAGGGACCCTCCAAGGGCATCTTGTCCACCCCCCTGCAGGCAGCAGGGACACCTCCAGCAAGGCTGAGCTGGGATGGCTGCAGGGATGGGGCCTCAAGCACAGCCCTGGGCAGTCTCCGCCAGTGTCTCACCACCCTCCCTGTGCACAACTTCCTCCTGGTGTCCAACCTAACTCTGCCCTGCTCCAGCTCCCCCCATGCAGGCTTTAGGTTGTGTTTCCTTCTCCATGCCTCTCCGCCCTTGTGCCGGTGATGAAGGTAGCCCAGAGTGACCTCCTGGACCCCTTCCCCATGCTGGGCACAGCCACTGTCCCTTGGAGACAGAAAAAGCAACCAAAACCAGCCCAGGGGAACTCCTCTGCTCTTGCTTCTGCAAAAAGCAGCCCCAAACCTGCTGGATTTCTACTGAAACTAACACTGCAACTTCTGTTTTAAAAAGAGCTTCTCCATCTGCTCCCTGCAGCTGCATTTCTCCTGCTGACCCTCCCTGGTGCCAGCTGCCTTCCCCATGCTGGTGCCCTGGCACAGCCTCCCCTCGATTGAGCCAGGACAAGAGGGAGCTGCCTTACCCCAAGCATCCTCAGCATGCATGGTGGAGAGCAAATGCTCCTTCCCCACAGCTCAGAGGTACTCCTTGGGACCAGCTGCCTGCGTGCCCAGGAGGTCTTGGGCCAGGCCCTTGGTGCAGAGGGCAGGGGGAGTGTGAACAAGCAGCTGGGCAAGGAGCCCCAGAACTGCCAGCCTGGTTTTGTACAGCAGGGGGGAATGCCCCAAGGAACTGAGAGTGCTGCAGACTTCCCTCCTCAGGCAAGCCTCTGGAGCAATGTGGGGGTTTGTGCTCTGCACTCCCAGTGCAAGGAAACACCTCAGAAAGCCCCTCTGGACTTTCTTGTAGCTTCCTCCTTCCCAGCAACCTTCACCTTTGGCAGAGCTGTGGAAGTGCCTGGAGCACAAAATCAGCCCTGGCCCTTGGAGAGCAGACAGGGATGGGTGAGGCACTGAGCCCTGGAGGCTGCTGCTTTGCAAACTCAGGAAGAAAAGGAAGAGAGAAGCTCCGGAGTCCACACGATGGTGTGCAGGGAACGCCAGAAGCATGGAGTAGGTTGTGTTGGAAGAGTCCTTCAGGATCATCCAGTCCCAACCTTCCTGTCGTGGGCAGGGACACCTCCCACCAGCACAGGTTGCTCAAGGGCTCACCCAGCCTGACCTTGAACACTTCCAGGGAGGGGATGGTAAGATGGGAGTGGAGAGCCCAAGTCTCTCACAGGGAGCTGTGGCCAGCCATGAGCCCCTTCCTGCTCTGCTCACTGCTGCCTGGGATAGGACAAGCAGCAGTGGATGGAAGCTGCAGCACAGGAGGTTCCAGCTCAACACAAGGGCAACTTCTTGCCTGGAAGGGTCCCAGAGCCCTGGCACAGGCTGCCCAGAGAGGCTGTGGAGTGTCCTTGTGTGGAGCCTTTGCAGGCCTGTCTGGATGTGTTCTGTGTGCCCTGAGCTGCATTGTCTGCTCCTGCTCTGGCAGGGCTTGGACTGGATGAGCTCTTTGGGTCCCTCCCAACCCCTGACATCCTCTGAGTCTGAAATCTTTTCTACTTCCCCAGTGCTGCTCCTCACAGGGTCTGTGCAGGGCTGGGGGCTCTGTGGCAGCACTGTGGGAAATGTGCAGCACTGGCAGAGGGGCCATGGTGGGGCAGAAAAGGCAACGGCAGGGCCAGCCCCTCGCTGGGACAGCCAAGGTGTGGTGCTCCCTGCTGGAGGAGCAGGAGCAGGAGGAGGCTGCTGGCAGGAGGACTCTGAACCAAACATCCTCCCTGGGCTGGGCTGTGGCTGGAGCCAGGAAATGTGAGCGTGGAGGAGCTCAGAGCTGCGCTGCTCTGGCGCTCAAAGCCAGCGTGTGTGGGCTGTGCCCTTCTGACACTCATCTGCCTTTGCTTGAAAGGAGGAGGGCCCTGGGGAGGAGGAAGATGTGACCTCTTGGCCCCTCGGCTGCCCCTTCACTCCCCTCTGAGCCTTTGGTGATGAGCAGGATCCAGCAGCACCAGCACTGAGCAGGATCCGGCCGCAGAGTTGACGTCAGGGTGTTGAAAGAAGGAAAAACTCTTCCTGCCTTGTGATGATTCTGCCCTTCAGAGAGGTTCCAAAACCAGAAAATAAGAGAGGAAGGGGGAAAGCCCCAACCTCCAAAACACCCAGAGGCAGAGGAGGTGGTAGAGGGGCAGGAGGGTGTTTACACTGGCATCGGTGGCACTGCCACAGTGGGCACCCAGCATGTGTGACACAGGGAGCAGTGCAGCATTGGATGTGCCAAAGGAGAGGCAGCACAGCACCACGAGTCCCCTGACTGCTCTGATTCATGCTTCCAGCTCAAGACAAGCACTCCTCGGGCTGGTTTTCCACCAGCAGCTCACTGGAACTGTCCTGCCTGTGAAGGTTCTGGGAAAGCAACTGAAAACCTTCCCTGGTGACCTGGCAGTGCCCAAAAGCAGCTCCTGGTAAGTCCTTCCCATCTCATGTTCTTTCCATTCTGACTGAAGCTGTTGCTGCACCTCCTTGTTGGGACTGGTTCTGCTCTGCTCTGGGAGTGCTCCTGTCCTCCCCTGGTGTGTGGTCCCCGTGGGAATCCTGCACATCCACTGCACCCCCACCAGGGCATCACCCTGAGCTGCTCAGGTCCTTTCCCACAACACAACATCCACCTGGGACAGCTGCCCTGGGCCTCAGCTGCGAGTGAAACTCCTGAGGTGGGCAAGAGTTGTTCTCCCTTTCCCCCCCAGCTCTTCCTCCTGTGAGGCAGAGGCACTTTACGTTGTCCCTTGCTGGGGGGGGGACAGCCCCCCTCTGATAATGGAGAGCACAGCTTGACCTCAGCAGAGGATGTAGAAATGAGTGGACCAAAGGCATCAGACCACATCCTGTCTGTATTTACACATTAAATAGAATAAATAATGTCTGTCTGCAAGAGTTTGGAACATGGAGCACAGTGTGGGCAGGGCTGCCCTGGCTCATACAGCAGCTGCTGCACCTATCCTGCACCCCCCCAGAGGCAGCCAGCACCCTGAGGCCTTTGCCACCAGGGCTGAAGGCTGGAGGGTGTCTCTAGGTTCAGGAAGGTTCTTTGCTCCCTCCAAGTGCAGCCAGCCAGGGTGGGAGCTGCAAGCTCCTAGCAGCAGGGTGGCTGAGGTCAGGCTGCACCTCATGTTCAGTGTCTGTGTTGTGAAAGGTTCAGATGGCAGCACAGCATCAACAGCACCCCAGGGAAGAGGGAACCTCAAGGCTGTCCCCAGCCCCAGGGGTGCCTCTGAGTCCAGGAGTTGCATGTCCTGCACTGGGCTGCTGGGAGGGCAGACGAAGCAGGGTCACCTCCTGGAAACATCCTAGTTCCTTAGGCTTGCTTGTCAGAGATGATGGGCACCAATATCCTTGGGTTTGGTCAGACACGGTGGGGACAAGCCCCTCCAGCACAGTCCCTTGTCAGCTTCACCCCACAGACTGGCTGGAGGAGTGGTGCAGGTTGTGCTGGGGGCTGGCCACAGCAGGCCCAGGGCCAAAGCAGCCCTAGAAAGAGGCAAGCTGGCACTTCCTGGGTGTCACTCAGCTTGGTGCAGTGCCCATTCAGGGATGGACAGTAGCTTATCAGAGCAGCTGCTCCCCGTGGGCAGTGGCTGGAAGAGGTAGTTGGGTTGGCATGCAGGGCTGGTGGGCTCCTGGCATGGGGCTGGCTCACGGGAGGCTGTCCTTGCTGCCCCCACTCAGCAGGCTCAGGGGGTTCATCTGCACCCCGAGACACAAGCTGGTGCTGAGGCTGGAGATGAGGGGCAGTGTCCCCAGGAGGTCAGTGTTGAAGGTGCTCAGCTCAAAGGGAGACTTCAGGAGCTCAGGGCCAGCTTTGCAGGCCAAGGGAGTGCCTGCAGCCTCGTAGCTCAGCAGTCTGGGTGCTTGGGGCCCCACCTGGCTGGACAAATCCCAAGCTGTGGGCTCCCAGGGGCCCCTCCATGGAGCAAGGTCCTGTGTGTGGCTGTGGCAATGCTCAGCAGAGGACTGTTTCAAGTACCCCTTGACCACGGCCAGCTCGGAGCTCTCAACAGCCAGCACAGCATCACTGCTGCCCTGCAGGGACCCTGCACAGCCCGAGGAGGGCAGCCCCACAGCTGGCTCCTGCCTTGGCTCCACCATGCCCTTGGACTGCTGCAGGTAGCCACGGAACTCCACACTGTGCCCAGAGTCCTGGCTGGCAGCAGGGCAGAGGCTGAGCTCCTGGCCCTGGGGCTGCCTGACCTCTGTGGGGTTCACCTTCCCACTGCCCCAGCAGTGTGTGGGGCAAGGGGTGCCCAAACCCACACCACTGTCATCACTGGGGGGCTCCTGCTGCTTGTAGCCCTGAGGCCCAAGGGTAGAGGAGCAGCTGAGCTGGGAGGAAGAGGAGGAAGAGGAGGAGGTGTGCAGGCAAATGCCACTGTCAGTGCTCATGCAGCTGCTGTCTCTGCTCCCCATGGCCCTCAGTCCTGGCAAGCACGTCTGGTCCTCAGGCCATGCTGGGAGCCTCCAGCCCTTCTCCAGAGGCAGCTGGGCCACGCTGGTGCTGGGGGCACTCTCCTGCTGGGACTCCTCCTGGCACAGGAAGAGCTGCTGGATGGGGTCTGGGCTGCCCAGGGACAAGGACGTCTCCTCCATCCAGAGTGAGCTCTGCTTTATGAAGGACTTCTGGGGAGAGAGGCAAGGAGGAGTGAGCTGTGCTTCATCCCTACTCATCATCTGCCCCTCCCGGCAGCTGCCCAAGCCTGCAGCCTCCTGCCCAGCTGCCTTACCAGGACAGATGGTGGCCTCACAGGTTTCTTGATGTAGGTGCACACCAGCAGAACCCCCAGGAGACCCAAGAGCAAGAGGGTGATGAAGAAGGAGCTGCTGATGCTCAGGGAAAGCTCCGAGATCCCTGCAAGAGAGAAGGTGCCCAGGTGAGGAGGGACAGGCAGAGTGCTGGGTGCCCATAGCACAAAGGCCTTGAGCAGGGGCAGAGAGAGGAGTGCCAGGAGGCAGAGGAGGGTGGGAGGGCAGAGCAGGGAGCGCTGCACTCACTGTCGCCGCCGGTGGTGATGCACTGCTCCCCTGTGCGCCTGGCGCCGAGGCTCCTGCTGGCCACCTCGGGCTCCACGCTCACGCAGTACTGCGTGGCCCACAGCAGGCTGCTGATGTTGAACTCTGGGGTGGTCTCCAGCACTTTGTACTGCAAGGAGCAGAGCATAGGCTGGTACCTGACAGCACCCAGCCCCTCTGGGGGTGCTGGGCCCTGTGCTTTCCTCCCTCCTCCTCCTCCTCCAGTCCTTGGGCAAAGTCTCCCACTGCTGACAGCTGCTAGACCCAAATGCCCAGCAAAAGCTGGGACCCTACTGCAGCACAGAGTTGGGTTGGAAAATCCCCCTCGAGATCCTCCAGTCCAACCTTCCACCCAACCCCACCATGGCCATCAAACCCTGTCCCCAAGTGCCATGGCCACAGGCATGGGGACTCGACCACCTCCCTGGGCAGCCTGTGCCAGTCCCTGAGCACTCTTGCAGCAAAGAGATTTTTCCTCATCTCCAACCTAACCCTTGCACAATTCCAGGCCATGCCCTCTCACCCTATCACCTAATAACTGGGGAGAGACCAAGCCCCCACTCCAGGGAGCTGCAGAGAGCAACAAGAGGTCTCCCCTCAGCCTCCTGAGCAAGCTCTCGGCCAGGCTATGCCTGTGAGGAAGCTCAACAAGAAGCTTTACAGAAGGCTACTTTAAAATGTGCTCTTCAGCTTGAGCAGCCCTGGGTGTGGCAGGTGGGGACAGCGAGGGCCCAGGAGCTGCTCTCACCTCCTTATTGTCCTGTGCCCTCCTGACGTGCACCCAGTAGCGCCTGGCGTGCGGGTGGATGTCCTCCAGGCTGAAGGTGCAGTTGTCTGCCCGGAACTGCAGCTGCAGCTGCACCTGGATGCTGTTGCCCCTCACGGAGAGCCTCTTGCCTGGCAGGCGCAGTCTGGCTGCAAACAAAGGGGTTGGAAGAGCACATCAGGGCCTCCTCCTGCTGCACCTCCAGGGGCCTGCACGGCAGTGGGCAGAGCTGTGACCGCTCCTCACAGCTGGTACCACCTGTGCCAGATGTGTCCCATCCCACAGCCCAGCCAGGTGTGAGGAGAGAGACATCCCCGCTGCCCTCTGGCCCAAAGCCCTTCCCACCCTGACCTCTGCCATCCTCCCTCAGCCACGGGGTGGAAGCAGACCCCTGACTTACCTTCTTTGGGGGAGAAAGAGCTGCTCCTCTGCCACGGGGACGTGTGGCTGCCAGCCACAGCCCTGACCCGCGCGTTGTAGCGGCAGGCAGCATCCCAGGTGTAGCAGGTGAGGTCACAGGAGTGCCCTGAGATGTTCATGCAGGCTGGGATGGGTGCCCAGGAGGCATTAGTGCCATATCTGCAGGGAAAAGCACTTGGCATGAGAGCAGTGCAAGCAGGTGCCAGGGGCTCAGTGGTCACTGCTGTTAGTGCCAGGACCAGGGCAGGGCTGGAGGCCTGTTGCTGTACTCACACTTTGTGCTCCACTTGGTACTGGACGTGCCCGGGGGCATTGTGCCCAGGCTCCCAGAGCAGCAGGTGATGCCCAATCTCTGCCTCAAAGTGCACGTCCCTGGGTTTTTCCAGCTTCTCTCCTGTGGGACCGAGGGGAGGGCTGGGTGAGGCTGCCTGGCATGGAACTGGGCACAGCTCCTTACAACTGTCTCCTCCATCACTCACCTAGAACTTCACTCCCAAAGTTCAGCAGTGTCTGTAGAGACCTGAGCCCTTCCCAAGCCTCTGCTTGCTCACCCCCCTCTTGCCCTTCCTCTCTGCTCTGGGGAGCGCCCAGCTCAGCCCCACGAGAGGCTGCTGCTGCCTTCGCAGCTCTGCCTGCCCCTGCCGCTTGTGCTTTCCTGTTTTGCTTCTCTGCCGCCTGGAAGCAGCAGCCTTTTGCACACCTCCTGCCTGTCACCCGGCAACAGAGCATCACTGAATAACATCTGGCACCCCTTCGGTCCCGGTGTCCTCAGCAAGCACCAAAGCTCCCCACTGCCCAGGCAGGATGGCTGGCGGCAGAGAACTGTGCCAGCAGCTGGGGCACTCCGCTGCCGTATGAGACACTGTGGTCCATGCTGGTGGAGCTCAGCAAGGTTCCTGCCCAAGGACTGATGGTCTCCAGGCTCCCAAGCAGCAAAGAAAGGTGGGTAGCAAGCAGGGAGCCCTGGCTGTGTCCTGCTCCAAGTAGGCAGGAGCCTGTGGGCACAGCCAGGTGTCCCGAGCCCGGTGCCAGTGTCTCGGGTGGGACTGGGGGGGGAACAGAGCAGCCTACCAGGAGCTGCGGGGTCCCGTACAGCGAGCAGGGAGCTAAGAACCAGGAGGGTATGGGCAAAGCAGACTCACCATCCGCCGGCCGGGAGAGGAGCAGTGCCATGCAGAGCGCCAGGGCTGCGGTGCAGGAGGCCATGCCCGCTCAGCATCCTCCGCGGGCGCCGAGCAGGGTGCCGAGCTGTGCCGTGCCAGGCGCCCAGCCCTCGTTTTTCCCCTGTGGGCTGGCTCTGGGTGACGTCTCGGAGGCGTTAGCGCAGTGGGAGGAAAGTAGCTGCGTAGCCACTTCCACTTTTCTCTGCTGCCCACCCACGCAGCCTGCGCTGCCCTCCAGCCCCGGCTGGGCATTTCCTGAAGGAGGAGCTCTGGGGACTTCTCTGAACAAAGCTGCGCTGCTGAGAAAGGGAAAATGGGAGTGAGTGATGCGAGCTGTGCCTCACTGTCAGATGAGATGTGGAAAGCCCAGCACGGGGTGGTGGTGGTGTTGGGATGACGTAGCACAAGGGTTTTATGCTGCCCAGCAGTGTCCCCCGAGCCAGTGTCCTGTTCTGCCAGCAGCTGAAGCTGCCCAGGTCCTCACCAGCCCTGGAGCCCCAGGTGGAGGTTTCTGTTCTCTCTTGTTTTGGGCTCAGGCCTCCTGCTTCAGCTTTGCCCTGTTTCTGGACCCAGGTGGCAACCTCTGTGCTATTTTGTGCCCTGCACACACAGGTGGCATCACAGGCTCTGGCCCCGCGGGCATGCCCTGCCCGTCTGGTGATGCTGGCCGCTGGTACTGGGACCTGAACTGCCACCAGGCAGGCTGCCAGTCCCCAGCTTTGCCCTCTGGCAGACTGAAGCACAACAGAGCTGACTCGAGGGCTTCCCTGGGGCCTGTGCAAAGCCCCAGGGAGAGCAATTTGTGTCAGGGGAAGGAATTCCCCAGGGGGAAGTAGTGGAAAGGACTCAGTTCAAAAGAGCAAGAGAAAGAATCTAGACTCGGGGAGGTGGTGCTGGTGGGTGCCTGGAAGCAGGGAGAGGATCTGCTGAGGGCTGGGCAGGGGAGCACAGCTCGGGCAGCTCCCTGACTTGACCCCATCTAGGCTTTAATTTTCCCTCTCTAGGGGACTGTCTGATGTGCTGCCACTCAGCTGCAAGCTGGTGAGTCAGCTCTGGCAGCCAGTGAATGTGGGAGCCCTGAGATAAGGCACAGCTCCTGCTTTGTCTGAAGGCTTGAAACCCAAAAGCAGCAGGACCAAAAGGGAGGAAGGAGGAAGCCTTGTGGCAAAAACCACCCCGGGGCTGCTCCTGCAGGTGAGATGGTTCAGAGGCCTGGGAGAACTGCTGCAATTTAGGGGAATGTGAAACAGGCTGAGGAGAAATCTTCTGCTGAATGCTCAGACCAGGAGTGCTGCACTCACTCCGTGCTGCTTGTGCTGCAGCACCAGTGTGGGCACTGCCAGGTGCCACGGGAAGAGCCAATGGTGTCGGGACAGTGTGGCACTGCCCCCACAGGCTGCCCACTCTGCAGATGCTGCCCAGGATCCCTGTTTTGTCCATTCCTTCCCCCCCGTTCTCCCTGAAACACCTCTTGGCATCTCCTTCTCTAGAGACTCTCAGGATGTGTTCGTGGCTGAGCTGCCCTGGGTGACCCTGCTTTGGCAGGGGGTTGGACTGGGTGGTTAATTTTAGGAGGGTTAGGTGGTAGGTTGGACTCTGTGATCCTAGAGGTCTCTTTCAGCCTGGTTAATTCTGTGATTCTGTGATCTTCAGGGGTCCCTTCCAACCCCTACCATTCTATGACTGCAGGATTGGTGCCTCCTGTCTTTGCTGCCACCAGCTCTGCTGCAAGGGGTTCCACAAGGGACCTGCAGTCCCACAGGGCAAGAAGGGCAGAGGCAGTGGGTGCAGCAGTTCCTGCCCAGCACACAGCCTGGCACCAGCTCCTGGTGCTCACCACAGCCCTGCTTTGCCCCTGAAACCAAAACACTCCGGGAAGGAGCAGCCCCAGGTTTTCAGAATCAGAGTCTGAGTTAAACCTCCAGAGCACTGCCAGGGTTCCTTTGCATCTTCACAGCCACTGAGTAATCTCTGAGTAGGAGCAGCTGTGTTTTGAATAACCTGGAAATCACCTGAGGCAGAGCCATGCAGCAGGTCTGGGACCAGAGCTTCTGCAGCTCCCCTTGGGTAAGGCTGGAGTGGGGCTGGGATCCCAGTGCCCTCCCTTCCCCCCACCCAGTGATGTGACTGACCCTGAAATACCCCCTGGCAGGCCACTGTGTTGGGCAGGTTGGCACCAGCAGAGAGAGGCCCATCCCACAGGACATCTGGCAGAGCTGCTCCAGCTCTTTCCTGCCCTCCAGCACTTGAGGACCTTGCTGAGGGCAGTGCCCCCGAAGGGCAGGTGTGGGCAGTGATGCTGGGCTGAGGCTGCAGGGTGGCTCTTGTGCAGCATAAAGCATCCTGCCCGGGAGAGCAGGGTTAGCCTCTTCCCTTCCCTCGTGCCTGCAGGTCACAGCAGGGAATGGAGGAGCTCCTGGGCTCTCCTGGCCTGGCTCTGTGTGCCACCAGCACCTCAGTTTGCTGGAGGGGAGGCAGCAGCAGGGCTCAGAGGAGCAGTTACCAGCAAGAAGTCGTGAGTATGTCACCCAGGAGGTGTTGCACACAGATGACATTTAACATCAGGTTTCTGAGGTCAAGGCCAGGCACAGAGCTCTTTGTGTCTTGCTTTCTGTAGGTGGCTTTGCAGAAACAGCAGCAAGGAAGCATTCCTGGAGTTACCACCTGAGGCTGCTTTCTGGGAAGCCCTTTTCAGAGGAGGAGGAGGCACAGGGGCAGGGCTGGCTCAGGGCTGGCTGGGGACACAGCTTGCCCATTGCAGAGAGGTAGGTGAAGGGCTTGGCAATGACCTGGCCACAAGAAATCAGCAGCAAACACCAACACCAGTATGGATGCAGCTGATATTTTGAAGTCACTTCCAACCCTTAACACTGATTCTGCGACCTGTGCCTCAGCCAGCTCCTCCAGGCAACCCTCTCTGGCTGCCCAGGTTTGGCCCCGGGCTGTGAGCAGGAAAAGGGCAGGAACTGACCCCTCTGGAAAGGGCTGTGATGGGGAGCCCCAGGACAGGGTGGAGATGACAGCAGGATCCAGCCTGGGCTTTTCAGGGCTGAAATCAAGGGAGCTTTGAAGAAGGTTTCCTTCAAGCAGCCTGTGCCAGGGTCTCACCACCCTCACTGTGCAGAGCTGCCTCCTGATGTCCAACCTAAATCCACCCTGCTCCAGCCCCAACCATTGTCTCTCATCCTGTCACTCCAAGCCCTTTTCAACAGCCCCTCCCCAGCCTGCCTGTAGGTTGATTGTAGGATATTGAAATGCAGCTCTAAGGTCTCCCCGGAGCCTTCTCTTCTCCAGGCTGCGCAGCCCCAACTCCTCAGCCTGTCCCCTAAGAGAGCTGCTGGCCGCCGCTGCCCTGCCCGGCGCTGCCCAGCGCCCGGCTGGGTGCCCAGCAGCAGGGGCAGTTGTTTTGCAGGCTGTGCCTGGAGCAGTTGGGAAAGAGACAGCGGCGGGGCCGGGCAGGTCCGACTGGTTTCCCTCCGCGCCCGGCGCTGGCACTGACGTACGAGCCCAGCTCGCCAAACAGATCCTGCCCTGTCCCCGAGTGCCGGCCGCGCCGCCGGGGATGGCAGTGCCGGAGCGCTGAGCCCTGCCCTGCCGCGGCCCATGGACGGCAGAACCTCACCGGTAAGGCGCCGGCAGCTGCCGCAGCTCCGGCCTGGCACGGGGTACCCGGGGCTGCTTTCCCTGGGGCTCGGTGGGTGCCAGGCTCCTCCCTCGGGCTCTCCAAGGCGTTGTCCTCGCAGCAGCCCCTGGCTGCCAGCAGGAGAAGGCTCTGGGGTGAACTGCCCGTGAGGTGCTGCCGCTGGCACCCCTTGGTATGCGGTGGGAGCAGCACTGCCACCGGCATCCCTGGTGGCAGCTCCTTGCTGGCAGAGGAGGAGGTGTTGAGGCCCCGAGGCTGTGGACCAGGAAGAGCAGCTGGTGCTACTTGGCACCTGTGGGAGCTACATCTTCCTGAGCCCTCTGGCTGGCATGGCAGCTGTGGCATGTCCCTTGCCCACCCTCCTGGCAGCTTTCTCTATCCTCTTTTGGGGCTGGGGTGTTTGTGGCTTGCTCAGGCTTGGTTGTGGGGCCCTGCTGAGCATCCTGTCATGGGGCAAACATCCATCCTGGTTGGGCACTGGCGAGGGCAGCAGGTAATCACCGTGCTGAGCACTGCCAGCTAAGTCAGTGACAGCTGGAATGGGCAAAGCTGGCAGTGATGGCATGGATGGGACTTGAGGGGAGGCAGGACCAGCTCTCACAGCCACCCTCCTCCTGCCCCTTGGCATGCAGGTGCCTTGGCAGCAGCCAGGAACTGGGGCAGAGTGGGCTCATGCCAGATGCTGACTGGGTCCCCATCACTGCTCTGTAGTGCCACATCCCAGCTCTGGGTGGCCCTGAAAGTGGGCAGCAGCACTGTATCTTGGTATGAGCAGGGCAGGAATTGGGATGCCCACCTGTAGAGATGATTACCTCATCCTGGGCATCCCCACTGGGCTACCTGGGCTCTGTTACTTGGATCAAATGGGCCCTCAGGAGCCCCAGGTGCCACCCTCAGCTTTGGAGCTGCAGGAGGAGTCACTTCATCTGTCAGTGCCCGGTTTGCCCATCTCTGGAATGGGCTGAGCAGGGATTACTCAGCCCTGGAACATGGTCTGGCAGAAGGGCTGCTGGAGCTGGCAGGGGACAGCCCACAGGGCTGACTCAGTTGTCACCTGTGCTTGCAAAATGGCCCTCACCTGCTTGGGGATCTCACTTCCCTGGCAGCATCCTGCCCTCTTTGTCCCCAGCACCGGGGGTCTGCCCCTTCCCAGGAGGCACAGCTCAGCTGCAGGGTGGCTGTCACTGGGGGGGCATGGAGCCTTCCCAGGCTGGGAGGACAATGCTGCTGTTGTGTGCTGGGTGACCTGATCTGCTGTGGGCAATGCATGCCCTGCAGCAGGTGAAGGAGCCAAGCCCCTGCCCCTGCCGGGGCTGTGAGGGGCAGGCAGCAGTGGGGAAGGGCAGGGCTGCCCAGCAGCGGTGGGGAAGGGCAGCAGAGGGCAGCTCCAGGCAGCTCCAGCACCTCTCCAGGCAGCTCCTTCCAGCCTGTTTGAGCCAGGCTGCCTCCCTCCTCGCTTGGTGCTCCAAGTGGTGGGGAGCTGCTGTGTCCTCCAGCTCCTCTGGGACACGGCTGGGCCCTGTGTCAGTTGCAACACTCCAGGTGTTGCCTACCTGCTTCCTCTCCCTCCCACTCCCAAACTGTGGCTGAGTGCTGGCTGCCTCCCTTGCCTCCCCTCCACACCACCTGTGGGTCCTGAGCCCAGCCCAGGCTGTCCCCCGGTGACTGTCCCCTGCTGCTGTGGGTTCGGTGACCTCTCTGCAGCAGGAGCTGAGCTGGAGGTGAGCGCCCAGAGGAGCTCACTGCGTGCAGGCTCTGTGCTGCTGCTCACTGTGGTTTGGTGCTTTTCCCCTCTCTGCTCGAAGCCTCAGAGCAGAGCAAGGAAGGGACCAGGTGGGGGCTGTGCTCGCAGAATCAGAGATCTGTTTGGGTTGGAAAAGCTCTCTAAGATCAGCCAACCACTGATCTAAGACCACCATGGCCACAGGCTTCTCGAAGCCCTGCAGGGATGGGGACTCCACCACCTCCCTGGGTAGCCTGTGCCAATCCTTGACAACTTTTGCAGCAAACTAATTTTCCCTAATCTCCAACCTAACCCTGCCCTGCACAGTTTCAGGCCATTTCCCCTCCTCCTATCACCTGATACTAGAGAGAAGAGATAACTTAAGCAAAGGGCAGGTGCTGCAGGCAGGCACCAGCAACTCATCCCCCAGCAGCCTGGGCTGGGTGTGAGGTGAGCAGAGCTGGCCCAAGTCCCCCCCCACCCCCTCCCCGTGTCCTCAGCAGCCCCTGCCCCCAGCCAGCCCCGCCAGGGGAAGGAGCTGGTGGTGCTGCCCCTCCCCTCTGCAACCCCCAGCAGCCCTTTGTGGCTGGTGGCAGCTGTCAGAGAGGAGATCAGAAGGGCTCAAACCGCAGCCAGGCGTGAGAGAGGCATGGCTCCGGATCTGACTTTTACTAAAAAGCCAGCAAAGGAGGAGTAAAGGTTTTGTGGGCAACGAGTGGCAGGGGCAAGGCACACTCCTGACAGAAACAGCGTCCTAGAGCTGCTGCTCTTTGTTCTCTGCTGCCCTGGCTAGGAGACAGCAAACGCCGAGGCTGGTTACCGGGAGCTGTGGTAAAGGGATTTGCTCGTTAGGTGCTGCGATAGACCCGAAAAAAGCCCCTCGGACTTTAGACTTTTGAAGGCAACAGAATAGTTGAGAGCTCAGCCAAGCGTGAGAAGGAGCTTGGGCTTCCTGCTGGGCAACAATGAGAGCAATTTAAAGTGTTGATTGGAGGTGTTTGCAGGGATGGGAGCGCTGCGGGGTTCAGCAGCGACGGCTCCTGGGGAAGATGAGCTGTGCTCCTTGCCAGCGTGATGGATTCGTGGGGAGACACTGGCACAGGCTGCCCAGGGAGGTTGCGGAGCAGAGAGAGGGAGGGGGAGGAGACACTGGCACAGGCTGCCCAGGGAGGTTGCGGAGCAGAGAGAGGGAGGGGGAGGAGACACTGGCACAGGCTGCCCAGGGAGGTTGCGGAGCAGAGAGAGGGAGGGGGAGGAGACACTGGCACAGGCTGCCCAGGGAGGTTGCGGAGCAGAGAGAGGGAGGGGGAGGAGACACTGGCACAGGTTGTCCAGGGAGGTTGTGGAGCACAGAAGCACAGAATGTGATCAAAGCTCTGTGCGCCACAACCTCCCTGGAGGTGGTTAAGGCCAGGCTGGAAGAGGCCCTGAGCAACCTGGGGCTGGTGGGAGAGGTCCCTGCCCGTGGCAGGGGGTTTGGAACTGGATGATTTTCAGGATCCCTGAGGCTCTCAGGCTCTGCTCACTGCTCCCTGGCATAGGACAAGCAGCAATGGATGTAAGCTGCAGCACAGGAGCTTCCAGCTCAACTTCTTTAAGCTGCCTGGCACAGGCTGCCCAGAGAGGTTGTGGAGTCTCCTTCTGTGGAGCCTTTGCAGGCCTGTCTGGATGTGTTCTGTGTGCCCTGAGCTGCGTTTTCTGGTCCTGCTCTGGCAGGGCTTGGACTGGATGAGCTCTGTGGGTCCCTTCCAACCTCTAAAGTTCTGTGATTCTGAGGATCTCTTTGGGTCCTTTCCAAGCCCTGACAACCTCAGATCCCTTCCAACCCAACCCACTCTGTGAATCTCTTGGAGAGGTCTTTAACAGCATTGGAACTCTGCTGAGTTGAGACCTGAAGAGTTCTGGCTGCTGCAGCATGAGCTGTGGGAAGCATTGGATGTGTGGAGGTAGCAGGCAAATGCCCAGGCCTCTGGCACTGTTCTGGGCATTTGCAATAGCTCTTGTGTGCACATGGGCAGGGGAAATTCTGCCCCTGGGCTTGCCTGTTGCTTTCTTTCTGCAGAGCAGGACCTTGGTTTGGTGCAAGACCTGCTGCAGCTCTGCCTCTCCTGCCCATCACTGTCTAACAGGGGCCCAGGGCTGTTTCATGGGCTGATGCCTGCTGCAAGAGCTTGAGTCCCATCAGTGAGCTGCTCAGAGTCCTGGTGGGAGGCTGCTGTACCAGTCCAGCCCACCCACAGCACACACCGAGAGGTTCTCCTGAGCTCCATGGCACCTCTGGGTGGGGCCATGAGAGGGCAAACCTGGGGCACAGCTGCCATGGGCTTGCCCACACGGCTGCTGGGAAAGTCAGGCACAGAGAAATGTGGCTCTGGGCTGCAGGCTGAGCAGATTCAGGCTTGCTCTGGCTGTCAGGGGGGAAGGGGTGGGAAGAGGTGAGAAAGGTGAGAAGGAGTGGGTGATGCTGTGAAACAGAAACTGCCCCTGCTCCTCCCTGAGCACACAAGAGCCAGGGAGCTGCTTGCTGGGTCCTTGTCCCCTTATGTGAGTGGGGATGTGGCCTTTGACAGCCAAGAGACATCAGTGGTGCCTGTGCCAAGGGGCCCAAAGGCAGCAGCAAGAGGCTTGTGCCAGGGGGTGGCCCTTGGCACCTTGCTGCTGGCCATGGCAGGTGGCCAGGCAGGCTCCCTGGGAGCCTGGGGTGCTGTGCCTGGGCTGGCAGCACTTCTGGGGGCACAGCTCAGGAGTCATCTCTGGTGGTGCTCAGGCCAGAGGCAGAGCCTGGCAGGAGGCTGTGTGGCCACGCTGGGTGACTCAGGGCATAATGCCCAGGAAGTGACACCAACACCTTGAGAGGGCACAGCCAGAGTCACAAAGCATGAGCCTGAGCAGGCTCCAGACCTGCTCATTAGGGCTCCTGATTCCTAGCAGGAAACACGAGGGCAGAGAAAAATCCAGCTGGAAAGAGGCAACTTGGCAGTGGTGGCTCCTGCTCTGCCCACGGTGCCCATCCTCTGCCCACTCCAGAGCCATACACTTGCTGCTTGCTGGCTTGGCAGGGCAGGGATGCTTCATGTCACAGGGAAATGTCCCCTCCAGCAGCTGCAGAGCCAACAGTCAGAGACAATCCCAGAGGGATGTGTCTGTGCCCACCTCCTGGCCACCAAGTGGTGCCAGGGTGGTGGGCTGGGATGCAGGTGCCAAGGGATGCAGGTGCCAAGGTGGCCACACTCTGCTGCCACAGGATGGCAGCTCTGCTTCTCCCAGGGGTGCCCCTGCTGTGGGACAGCAGTGGCAGTGTCTGCAGGGACAGACAGAGCCTGGGTTGCTTTGGCTTCCCTTGAGCAGCCCTCGTGTGAACGTGGTCGGCACAGCGAGGACCTGCTGAGAACACAGCTCAGGCTGGCAGTGCCCTGTGCTGGCTGGCAGCACCCTTGCTGTCTGGGTGAGGCACTCAGCCACTCCTTACTGCCAGAGATGTGTCTCTAGGGGTTTACAAAGGGCAGAGGAAGCAGCACACCTCTCCTGAAGGAGCAGGAGAGGCTCTCAGGTCTGATGGAGCACTTGGAAGAGGCAGTCTGGAGGAAAGGAAGCAGAGATTCTTCTGCTGCAAATTCATGGCTCAGGAGTGACACAACTGCAGAGCAGCATTCCAGGGTGCAGGACGTTTCAGGGCTTGGAAAACACTGATGATTATTAAGTGTTACTAAATAACTGCTGGAAATTGCAGTGTATTTTTCAAATGGCTAATTAAGGACAGATGCATAAATTGGGGCACTGGCCCCGTGGAACTGGGCCACGGCGTGGCTGACCCCACGCCAAGTCCCCAGCTGATTGCTCCTGATCAAAGCCAGCTGCTGGGGGAATTTGGCCAGCAGCCCCCTGAAGGGGACAAGGTCTGGGACAGAGAGGACTTCAGCTGGCCCAGGTAGGGCATGGCTCAGGCTGGGGGGCACAGAAAAAGGCACTGCAGCAGTGGCTCTCCATGTGGTTCATGGTACCAGGGAGGAACAGCCACTAGTGGCAGTGGGTGGCCATGCTGGGCAGCTCAGTGCTATGCCAGGGACCTCAGTGCCATGCTGGGAGGCTTGGGTCTACATCACCTTTGACATCACCTGGGTATTGGGGTGGCAGCATCGGGGGCAGTCGGGTGGGCAGTGGTCATTGCCAGTAACAGTGCCCCCTGCTCACAGGCCAGCAGTGTCCCTCCCAGCCTCCATGCCTCCACAGTCAGCAACATCTTCAGTGCCCGAGCTCCACAGCCCCGAGACAGTGTCCTTGGCATCAGCTTCAAGCCCTACAGCCCCGAGCCCAGCACAGCCTCAGCTGCCTGCACGACCTGTGAGAGCCCACGTAAGAGGATGGTGCCAAGGACAGGCTCTGGCAGTCCTGGCTCCTGTCCCACCTCGGGTGGGGAGGCATGGAGGGAGGTGGGGAATGGGCACCTGTGCTCACTGCTGGCACAAGGCTTAGCTCCAGACTTGTGTCTCCCTGGGAATGTGAGGGGTGCTGGGGGGCAAGGACAGTGACCATGGCAGGATGGGTGATGCCATGGGACAGTGTGGGGGGGGCATGACTCTGCTCTCCCACGTCTCGTGGGTCCTCTGGAAGACAGGAAGCTCCTGCCACGTGCCAGTGGACAGCAGGGTCTGGGCATTCTGGAGAGGCAGCTGCTCCCCCTGACCCCTGTCTGTGCCCTGCTGCCAGGATCCTCCATGTTCAGAGCTCCCTGCATGAGCCAGCGACGCCTCGCACTCATCTGCTGCGTCTCCATCCTCATCGTGCTGCTCACTGCCCTCATCCTGCTCTGTGAGTCTGCTCCCAGCCCCGACCGAGGGG
>VWYK01010583.1:12162-27295 GCA_013399775.1 Semnornis frantzii | reverse complement strand
GGGGGAGGGCTGGAGTGGACCTGCCCAGGTCGGAGCTCCGCGGAACCGAGGTTCGGCAGCGCCCCGCCGGGCACGGCTCTCCCCCTGCCCCGCCCCGGGGCATCGCTCCCGCGCCTCGGGGACACGTATCCCGGCCGTGGCGGTTGCCATGGTAACGGCAGTACCGTGCTTTCCCTCATCCCCCCCGTTGCCTGGCTACCAGCCCCCCGTGCTGAGGAGGATGCCCCGGTGGACCGGCCATGCCCACCGGGGAGCAGCAAGAGGGACCGCGAGCACTCCCGGGCGGGCTGAGTGCGGGGAGCGGGCGGGATGCTCCTCTGCCAACTCTGGCAGCAGTCCAGGAGGGTTCTGCGGTTTAACATTTGGGGTAACGCCGTAGGGGTGCCCCAGCAGTGGGTGCTTCACCCCGGGGAGGTGTAGCGCAGGAGAGCACATCTCAGGGCGGGTGCGATCAATGCTCCGTCGAGAAACACAGCTGGGAGGCCATGTGGTGGAACTCGGATCACGCAGGAACATCTCCGTGGGAGGGGACGTGACAGGTGGTTGGTGTGGATGGACCTGGATAAGCTTTGCAGCGTGAAGGAGCAGCCTGGCCTGTGGATGAGGACTCGGAGCGCTCCCCTGCAGCCACCTCGGCAAGCCCCTGCTGCTCCCGGGCACCGCCGGGGCCCGCTGGGATTTCGAGTCTCGGAGTTGTTTCACTCCCAGTTTGGAAGGAAGACAAGCACGGAGAGTTCGTGCCTGAGCGTGGTTCCGAGGCAGAGAGACGGGGAGCGAGCGAGGGCTGGCTGCCAGCTCGAAGAGCAGTCGCTGCGGTGCCAGGCCACCTGTTAGCGTGTGCCTGCGGCGTGCCAGAGGGCACCCCCTGCCTGCACAGCGGCCTCTGCCTGCACCTTTCTTGAGATCCGTGTTTCGTGCTGCTTCCTGAAGCTTACCCACTGTGGTACAAACACCGTGGAGAGTCGTGGTCTGCCAGTTCAGATGTTGGTGTTGAGGACTACTCCTTGGTGCTGCTCCCTTGGCTTTGCTTTTGGGCTCTCGGTGGCTTTTCGAAGCGTAAAGAGGCTGCATGGAGAAGGCACTGCTCATGCCAGACAGCGTGGAGGTGTCTGGCTGAGGAGCTGTGCCACCTGCCTGGCTGTCCCTCCTGTGGCGTGTGGCTGCAGTGGTGCCGGTGGGGACCGGTGTCTGCCGTCTCGGCGGTGGATGGGACCGGGGAGCAGAGAAAATGTCTGCTCTGCTGCTGGGCTGAGAGTGGCAGCTCCGAGGTACCCCAGGACATGCCGCAGCTTGAAGCAGCTTCTCTGGAGCTGTCGTTTCAGTGTTTCCTGGTGATCTGGATTTCTGCCTCCACCAGGTAACCTCTGCTTTGGGCTGACCCATTTGGTTCCTGCTGTGTCGGTGTCTGGCCGTGCCCCACTTGGCACACAGAGCCTAGGAGCTGGGCGTGGTGGGAGGAGAGGACAGTGCGGGCAGGTGTGTTGGCTGGGCTCACAGCACTGCTTATCTAAAGGCAAATGGGAGCAGGATGGGGGTGGCTGCTGCTTCCCAGCTCTGAGGGCTGGGTTCCTGCCTGCCTCCCGACGCCAGCCCTGCCAGGCAGCCATTAGCACTCGCTGTGGTCTGCCTCAATGAAGGGCTGCCCTCACTGCCCACGCCTGCCACGTTTTGTTTGGGGAGATGTGGATGGTCGGGGTGGGGGCCTGGGTTGGATCTGGCCAAGCAGCTTTGGCTGAGGCTCCTCGATTTTCTGGGGCCAGTTGCCCTGAGGCTGGGAGAAGCCCTGTAGGAGACAAGTTTAAAGCTGGGGTAGAGGTGAGGGCTGCAGCATGGGCTGTGTGCAGAGCCCTGTTCAGCTGTGGTCAGTGACTGCCTGTGACTGTGTTCTTGGAAGCTCTGCCCCAGCCCCAGCTGGGCCATGGCTGCCTGCATGTGAGTCCTGTTCTGCAAAGGCAGAGGGCTGGAGCTGGGGCTCCTGGAGGGGGTTTCCTTTGGATATCCTCTGCTTTGAGGAGACAGCCCAAGCCTACAAGAGAGAATTTCATCTCAGTGAAGTTAGCTTTGTGCCTTCCATCTGGGCAGCAGGCTTGGGAAGTGCCCTCCACATCAGCATGCCGAGGGGCTGGGAATCT
This sequence comes from Semnornis frantzii, assembly GCA_013399775.1. Classification (NCBI taxonomy): domain Eukaryota; kingdom Metazoa; phylum Chordata; class Aves; order Piciformes; family Ramphastidae; genus Semnornis; species Semnornis frantzii. Next base: position 25,163 of record VWYK01010583.1, on the reverse strand, counting down.
CTGCCGCTGCCCTCGTTCAGCAGCACCAGGCACAACAACAGGCTCCCAACAGCCAGATTGATGCTGACGTGAAATGGCAGAAGAGCACATCCGTGCAGGGCTGGGGATGTCCATTCACACATGCACGCCCTGAAACCCTGCAGGCAGCTGAGCACTGCTGTCACGATCTTGGGGGCTTTGCACAGAAACGAGAGGTTTTAACTAGGTCTGATCTTCAGGAGATGCCCTGAGGCCTCCTGATGGAAGGAGGAGGCTGCCCTGTGTTGTGCTGTGATGGCTGAGACTTGACAGGGCAGATCTCTGCAAAACAATGGAAGGAAAAGGGGACTTTGAGCTTCAGCAGCGTTACAAATCTACCTGCCTTGCTGTGGGGTGGTTTGCTGTGCTGTGGGGAGCTGCTCAGAGGACAGGAGAGACTGGCTCTGCCTGCCAGGATTTCCTCTGGATTTCTGCCTATCTCCATCCACACCCCATCTCCATGCACACCCCATCCCAGTGGCACAACCGCTGGGAGGGATTATCCAGGAGCAAGAGGCTGAAGAAGAGCCATGGCTGTGCCTTGCATGGAGCAAAGCATGGTGGCTGTGATCCTGGCAGGGGGCCATTTGGCCAGGATTGGTGCCTGTGAGCTGTGCCCACACAGTACAGGTGACTCCCAGCTCTGAGGCTGAGCAGCCCTCCTCTCCCCCAGCCACGTAGGTAGGGACGGGGTGGGTGTCAGTGTTGTCGTTTCCCTCTTAAAACTTGCAGGATGGGTTGAGCTGAGGGGGAGGAAGATCTGTGGGCACTGCTGTTCTGCTTCCCAAGCTGCTTAGACTCCCTCCGAATCCAGGCAGCAGGGAAAATCCCTCCTGTGATCCAGGCTGCAGGAGACACTGCCCTTGCCCCGTGCCTGCCACCACCTCCTGGCTGCTGGGCTTGCTGGCTGCAAACTTTGTGTTGCTGCTAGGGAGCAAACAGGGAACTCTGTGCCCAGCAGCTGTGCCAGCGTGGCCAGGCACGGGGCCACCTTTGCTCATCCGGCAGCTGTTGCTTTTCTGCTGCCTTCGTGCCCGGGCACAGCTGGGTCCAGCGGGCACGCAGGGCAGGGAGCGCTGCCTCGGTGCCGCCTCGGCACTGTTTGCTCTTCTCGCTTTATCTTCGGCTTCGCAGAAGTGGGTGGGCCAGCTTGGAACAACCCTGGAAAAAAAACCTGTGGCACTTCACAAAGCATATGGCTCCCAGGAGGAGGACCGGGCTGCTCCGGAACGCTGTGTTTGTGTTGTCGAGCGAGGGCACTGCCAATCCCCACGGGTAACTCCTGCGCGGGGAGCTTCGGCGCGCCCGAGTTGTGAATTTTAGGGATTGGGCTGGGAAAACAAAGAACATATGTGTGCTGTGTGCTGCCTGCCTGCCTGCCTGGGAGAGCAAACGCTGCTGCGGCGAGAAGCTGAGAGCTGAGCGCTGGAGGGAAGGTCTGTGGCTGCGCAGGGCCCCACGCTGGCCTCCTGCCCCGGGCGGCTGCGGAGGAGGGAGAGGGAAGCCTTGGTCAGTGCTTGAGCTGGGGAGCTTCTCTTCTGCCAGTGCTGGCAAAGCACAAGCAGGCAGCCAGCAACATGGCTCCTGCCCTGTCCCTGGGCTGTGGTGAGCGGAGCAGAGCTGTTTGCTGCTGTTTTCTGGGTGTCACAGAATGTGTTGGGTTGGAAGGGAACCTCGAAGCTCATCTTGTCCAGCCTCACTGCAAGCAGCAGGGACACCTCCAGCTAGTTCAGGCTGCCCAGGCCTGCATCGAGTCTGATCTTGAATGTCTTCAGGGATGGGGCCTCAACTTCACAGCAGTGTCACCCCAAAACAGGAAAGGTGTGAGGGCAGATGGCTTGTTGGGTTGTGTTGGGGTATGGAATGGTGCCTTCAGGGGTGCCAGGGCTGCCTGCTGCAGGAGGGCAGTGTTGCAGGGCAAGCAATCCTGGCACGCCAACACTCACACCAGGGCTGCAGGCAGGAAAGCTTGGCCCTGGCAGAGAGAGCCCAGCAGCATGCCTGGGGTGGGAGGGCTCAGGACAGGGCAGGGATGGGCATGAATAATGCAGCATTCCCCAAGGGTGTTCTCCAGGGAATGTCACTCCAGCTGCTGCTGCTGCTGCAATGGTAGTCAAAGAACATGGGAATAAGCAGCAAAAGCTGATGAACGGCTTGTTCAGAAACTAAAGGCATCATTAATACTCCAGAAGAGCCAATTAATACCCTTCATCTAGCACTGGCATGTGCTGTGCCGCATCTCCTTGTGCACACACAACAGCCTGGCACTGGGTAATGACACTGACTTGGCGCCGGCAGCCTGGGCGGTGAATAGATAAAGGACGTGAGATAAAGGGCAGGGGAGAACGTGCGGCTCGAAGTTACTGTAGCACCAGCTGCTGGGTCCTTTGTAGGTGTCTCTGAGACCTGGTAATTACCCAGGATGACGTCCCCCAGCTAACGAGGGGGCTTGTCTGGGTGCGGGGAGCCAGCGGCGTGCTCCAGCGCGGCCCCGCTCCGCACAATGGCAGCGGCAGCTGCGGGCAGGGAAATGAAAGCCTCCAGTGTGCAGATGAAACGCTTCGGCTGCCAGATGACAGGACGGGGAAGGGGAGGGAAGGACGGGAATTAGCATGGGATGTGATTCGTCGTGATGAATAAATCGGGTCCTGGAAACGTGCTCCCCGTCTTCAGGGGGCTGAGCGTGGTGCTGGAGGCAGGCTCCTTGGGAGCTGGCTCATGGAGGCAGCACTGGAGACCAGCCATGGAGCCAAGCACTGCTGGCACCAGCACTGGCAGGCTGGTGGGTGCTGCTGAGCCCACTCCGGGCACCTTCACGGCACAAGCTGGGCTGTGGTGGGACCCTGGTGCCTTGAGGAGCCAGCCCGGGGCAGCTGAGCTGCCACCCCCCTCCCATCACTGGCAGCTGGGGTGGGCCGGAATGGAGGCTACATCTGAATCAGGTCAGGCTCTGGAGAGGCTGAACAGCAGCACGCTGGGGATCTGCATCCATCAGGCAGCTGAATTCCTGCTCTGTCGAGGGCCCCTTCCTTATCGGCACTAATCCAGCGCAGCAGCTGCAGCAGCTCTGTAGCACTCGCTGCTATCAGTGCTCTGCAGGGCCCCCGATAACCCCCCTGCCTCTCCTGTGCCAGCAGCAAACCCTCTCTGCACTCCTGCACCTTGTATGGGCACCCAGCACTGTCACCAGGGCACTGGGTGACTGTCAGGCAGCAGCAAAGCACAAGCAAGCAGAGCCCTGTGTGCAGGCAAGCTGCGGGCACACAGCTTCCCTCCGTGCCCCAGAGCCCCTGGCTTACTCCCTTGAAGGAGACAGGAATGCCAAGCCCTTTCCTCCTGGCAAGAGGAAGAAGTGTCTGGGTCTGCAGAGCCCTGTGCCAGCTGGCAAGATGGAGAGCAGCTCTGGCCCCTCGGGAGGAGGAAGAAGGAGGCTTGGGGCCAGTTCACAGGTAGCTGTGTGCTGTCAGGACCCTCCTATGCCATGGTGGTGGCACTGGTGGCAGCCAGTCCCAGCAGCAAGGGTGCCCATCCCAACTGGGTGCAGCAGCCTGGGACATGGAGACTTGCACCCCTGCCCAAGCTGGCAGGGAGGTCACAGCCAGGGGTCTGTGCTCCAGCCGGGTGCCCCTGCATGGAGCAGTGTGTGGGGGCCTGTGAAAGGCCAGGGGGAGCTCAGCTGTGAGGGGCCCAAGGAGTGCCCCTGGTCTCTCCTTGCTGCTGCAGGGGAGTGTGGGGAGCTGTCAGGGCAGATGTGTCTGGGAGCTGTGTCCCACCAGGGCCATTGGCCTCATTGTGCCATAATTACCCTGCTAATTGGGACAAATCAGCATGCTCTAGGTGAAGGGCACAGTGACGACCTCGATGGAGAGATCACAGCCCTTGTGCTGCCTCCATTGCCTGCCATGCTACCTTGAAATCCATGCCAGCTGCAGAGATGGTTGCAAATATGCCACAGAACCCCACAAAATGTCAGCCTGTCTGTCTGTCAGCTCAAACCCTTCCTTGGCAATGCGCCCCTGGAAGGATGGGCACAGCTATGGCACCAGGTATGGTGGCCTGGCTCCCAGGGGTTTCCCAGGGCCAGCCTGGCTCCTCCTCCCATGGCACAGGCTGCAAGGGTCGTACCCAGAGTCGTGCCCAGATGGCCTGTAGTCCCTCTGTGCACCTCAGTGCCCTCCATCAGGTGCTGATGCCTGCTTCTCCCCTCTCTCTCAGCAGCCATGGAGGCAGCACTCATCTTCCTGTGCTCCCTGATGGTGCCAGCAGCCCTGGCAGACGGTGGGTACCTAGAGCTTCCCGCATGCTGGAGGTGGCAAGGGCATAGGAAAAGGCTGCTGAGCCCTGGGGCTGGAGTGGGATGTGGGGCTGTGGGAGTGGGGTGTTGGCACTGGGAGGGGCACCGTGGTGGGCTTCAGGGGCTCAGCTTGCTCACCTCATCTCTGCTTCTTTCCAGTGGCCACCCAGGAGAAGGAGGAGGAGGACCCCTTCAACTATGGTGAGGCAGGGAGAGGGGAGGGGCAACAGGGGCTGCCCCCTTGCCAGAGCCCAGCAGGAGCAAGCCCTGTGTCTCCTCCCTGCAGATTACCAGAGTCTGAGGATCGGGGGCCTGGTTTTTGCCGTGGTCCTGTTCACCGTTGGCATCCTGCTCATACTCAGTAAGCAGGGGAGGGGGCAGCTGCTCTCCTGGGGGGTGGCTGCTGGGAAGGGCCATGGCCCCTTCCTGCTTTGGCCACACTCACCACGTTCCTGTCCCCTTGCAGGCAGGAGGTGCAGGTGCAGTTTCAACCAGAAGCCCAGGTGAGTGAGGGCAGCCCGAGGGCGCACACCTCCCTTGGAGGGCCTCTGTGCCCAGTGCTCAGCCCTTCCCTGCTCCCTCTGCAGCTGGCAGCATTGTGGCTGTGCTCTCAGCATATCCCTTTCAGGTGCCCAAAGCCAAGGGATACTCAGCTGCAGAGCTGCTGGGGTGGGGGTGGGGGGGCAAAGCACCTCTGTGTGCTCCCAGGGCATCTTCCTTGGCTTGCTGCTCTGACTCAGGTGCCTGCTGCTCTGACTGTGCTCCTCTTCTTGCAGAGCTCCGGGGGATGAAGAGGCTCAGGCTGAGAACCTGATCACCTCTAACGGTAAGGCCACCACAGCTGCTGCAGCTGCCTGCTCGTGGGGCACTGGGCTCCACGTGGGCACTGCAAGCTGCTCTGCTCTTCCCTTTTCAGCAACGGGGGCACAGAAAGCAGAGAACTGAACGAGAGCCATGTGGTGAGTCCTGGAGCTGCCAAGAGCCAGTGTGTGTGGTGGCATCAGGGCTGTCACAGCCTTGGTGCTGGGGAGGAGGTGGGGAGCAGCCAGGGCTGTGTATGTGGGCTCTCAGCAGATCAGCTTGGTGGGAGTGGGCAGCTCTGCAGCCCCAGCATGGTGCAGGAGCAACCTGGTAGGAACTGAGGCAAGGAAACCTGCAGTGCTGCTGAGGTCTTGGGTGTCCTGTGCTTGGCAAACCCTGAGCAGCCCCACAGGAGAAGGGAGCATCCACCTGGATTCCCCCTTGAGCTGCATTTCTTTCCCTTGTGCTCCTCCACCACAGAGTGGTTTTATTGTTAGGGTCCCTGGAGCACTGAGCCTGAGGCCCCTGGAGGAGTTCTGCTCCCTGCCTGCACTCTGAGCCCTGCCAAGCTCCAGGGCTGTGCTGTGGAGTTGGGGGTGGGTGGAATTCAGGAGCCCATGCTGGGGGCAGGTGCAGCCTGTGCAAGGAAAGGCTCTGGTGCGGCTCCCAGCCTGACTCTGCTCTCCTCCCCACGCAGAGCCAGAGACCCGAGGGCAGGCGCTCGGACCGCAGGTGCCAGCGGCCTGTGAGGAAACTGAAGTGGCAGCCACAGGTCCCTCTAAGGAGATGCCAGGCTGCTGTGTCTGTGTCACCCTCTGTGCCCCAGCACCGGTTCTCTGCTCTCTAACCTGACTCACCTGCGTCCTCCCTGCCTCCCGTGGTGTGTACCTTGGTGTGAGATGATCGTTACCTCTAGGGCTAGTCCTTGCTGCTGTTGTAATAGTGACTTTCTCCTCACCTCTCTCGTGCTGTGCGTGTGATTCGGGCTCTGTAGGACTGGCAGGCACTGGCCACCCAGGAACAGGGCAGGACTGTGGGGCATGGAGCCCGCCACAGCCCCAGGGACCCCACGCTGCCCTGCCCAGACCCAGCTGTCTGTGTGCCAGGCGGTGCCGTGGGTGACACACTCGCGGTTCACCCCCTGCTGGCTTTGGGCAGGGCTCGGGGAGTGGCCCCGCGGCACTCGGGGGACCTGCCCAGCATGACTCTGGACCACGCGTGGCAGTCTCAGCAATATCCTCCTGCCTGCCCCCAGCACAAGGGCAGCCATGGTGGAGGACAAGTCAGGCAGGGACGTCCCACACTCAGCTTCCCTCAGCAGTGGCATCTGGGTGCTGGATTTAGGGCTGGAGGCAGTGACCCTTCTGTGCCTGCTCGGCTCTGCTGTGTGCGTCCTGGGCTCAGACCAAGCCGTGGCTGTGGGATGCTGCTGTGAACGTGGGGAAGTGCTCTGGTGGCAGAGAAGCCTGTGGAATCCCCCAGCACGGTGACACTGTGACAGAGGGTGGCTGTGCAGCCGTGACCCTGCCAACCAGCACAAACCAGCTCCTTGCCAGCGCTGCCAGGTGGGCAGGCTGTCCAGTCTGAGGGCTAAAGGGAAACAGGGACGGGAATAAGGACCCTGCCCACGCCTGTCTCCGGCAAGGAAGGGGCAGTGACTTTTCCTCCTGTTGTGTCCTGCCCTTCCCAATGCCTTTGTTGCTCCCTGTGCCGTGGCCCAGGATGTGGCCACTCGTGCCAGCCCTGCACGTTGTCCTGTGGTGCTTACCTGTTGTCAGCCCTCCGGTGCCAACTGCCCCTTCTCCCCATGGAGCAGCAATGAGAGCTGCCCAGGGCCGTCGGAGGCAAACTTGTGAGTCTGGCCCCTTCCCCAAGCCCACGGGCACACAGGGTGCAGCCTCGACTGGGGCTGGGGGCTGCTGGCCTGGTGAGGGGCACTCAGCAAGGCAGAGTCAGTCTGGGCAGCAGCAGGGCACCTCCGGGGTGCACTGAAGCACAGCACAGCACTGCCCATGTGGCAGGAAGAGGTTCTGACCCTCCAGGATGGTGGGGGGTGGGGTGGGGTGTGGTTCTTCTGTGCCTACCCCCCCGCAGTGGCCCTGCCTTCAGGGTGGGCTGTGTGCTTGGCCCTGGGAAGCACTCTCTGTGCCATCCCGAGGCTGGGGGGGTCGTGTCTCCATGTCCTTTGCCTTCCTCCTGGCCATCACAGAGAGCTCTGCTCCCCTCCTGCCCACCCTGGGCAGAGCAGCCCCCAAGCAGCCCAGCCCAAGTGCCAGCCGTGTGCCGCGTGTCCCGCGTCGGAGTGCCCCTGCTGCCCGTGGTGTGCCCGTCGGTGTTCACACGAAACAAAGCGACCCCTGTGGTGTGTGCAAATGGCAGAGTCCTAACTGGTGTCAAATAAACGGAGCCATTGTGTTTCCTTTTAACCGGGCCAGTGTGGTGAGGGACTGGTGTGTTCTGTGCTGGGACCCAGCGGGGAAGGAATCGAAGGTGGCAGTGCCTGGCAGCATTGGCTCCGGGGCTGCAGCTTCTGCCAGGGCTCCAGGTCTGTGGGCAAAGACTGTGGCCAGCAGGTCAAGGGAGGTTCTCCCCTTCTGCTCTGTCCTGTTTAGGCTACTTGCTGGAGTATTGTGCCCAGTGCTGGGCTCCCCAGCTCCAGAGGGAGAGAAATATTAGTGTCCAGTGGGGGCTGTGAGGATGATGAAGGGACTGGAACAGTTGTGTGAGGAGGAGAGGTTGAGAGCCCTGGGGGTGGTTAGCCTGGAGAAGAGCAGCCTGAGAGGGGACCTGAGCAATGTTTATACACATCCGAAGGGTGGGGGGCAAGAAGGTGGTGCCAGGCTCTGGTCAGTGCTGCCCTGTGACAGGACAAGGAGCAATGGACACAAACTGCAGCCCAGGAGGTTCCAGCTCAGCATGAGGAGAAACTTCTTTGGTGTGAGGGTGGCAGAGCCCTGGAGCAGGCTGCCCAGAGAGGCTGTGGAGCCTCCTCTGGAGACTTTCAAGACCCCTTGGGATGTGTTCCTGTGTGCCCTGCCCTGGGTGCTCCTGCTCTGGCAGGGGGGTTGGGCTGCATGATCTCTGGAGGTCCTCCCAACCACTACCATTCTATGACTCCCACACTGTCCCTGTGTGCTGGGCAGTGCCAGCAGCCAGGCTGGGGAGGAGGGGAGAGGAGTGGCACCTCACCCCCTGAGCAGCACAGAAGGGCTTTGTGCTGCCTGCAGCAGAGGCCTCTCCATGCCCCCTCCCTGCTGCTTGTTTTCTGCAGCCAGCAGCAGTTTCAACAGCAGCCAGGGACAGAGTGAAGGGGGCATGTGGGCAGCTGGCCCAGCTGTACTGCCCTGGGGGCATGTGGGCACAGAGTCCCCTTGTCCCGTGGCCTTTCAGGCAGGCACTGGCATGGTGGCCAAGGGGGATGCTGAGCACCATTTCAGCTTCATGACAGCAGCATTGCCAGGATGGCTCCAAGCATCACCCTCCTGGGGCTTGGCTTCACAGTGCAGTGCCAGAGCAGAGCTGTGGTGGGCTCTGGGTACCCACAGTCCTCCATCAAGCTCTGGGCATGGTGAGGGAAGCACTGCCCTGGGGCCATCTCCACCCAGCCATGGCAGCAGTAATCAGCTGGGCGCGTGACACCATCTCACTGGTGGTGAGATTAGAGCAAACTGGATTGAACAGCCCACCTGGCAGCTGGCACTGCCAGCCAGGGCTGGCACAGCCCTCAGGGGATGCAGAGTCCTGCTACCCACTGCTGGGCAGGGATGCACCATGGGGTGCTCCAGGCCCCCGGGCACAGCTCAGTGCTGAGATGGGAGTTACTGCCTGGCTGTGGTGAGGACCTGTAGTGCCAGGCTGCAGGGATGGGGCACGGTGCCTGTATGTCTCTAGCCACAGGCAGTCACAGCCCATCCCCAAGCCCATCTGCTGGGATGGTGGGAGATGAAGAGGGGCTGATGTTTAGAAAGCAAAGGAGGCTGTGCCACCCCTGTCCCATCCCGTGACTCTGGGGTGCCCAGCCCTCCCTTCCCCTGGCACGGTGGGGACATGCCCAGCCCTCCCCTCTTGGGCCTCCTTCCCAAAGGCGGGCAGCAGCCCTGTGCCTCCCCTCGTGACTGTGATAAACACTGCAGCAGGCCGTTAATGTTTAATGAGGTTTGCCTCCCCATTAATGTGCCTCCCCCGGGCTGCCTGCTGCCAGAGCCAGGCGCCCGCCGGACAGCACACTGGACACCATGGGTGACGGTAAGGGTGCCCCGGGGAGCACCTGCAGCCAGCACTGCCCACCCCAAAGGGGCTTCCCTGGGAGGGTAGGTGCCTTCACGGGGGCATCTCCACACCATGATCATGGCATGGTCCCTCCTGCACTGGGGAAGCTCTTGAAGAGCACTCAGGGCAGACATGGGGATGGATCCCCAGAGCTCAGCAGCCATGGGCACGTCAGTGCTGGGCGGTGTTTGGCTCCTCAGGGGCATCTCTCCTTCCAAATGGCTCCTGGCAGAGGGGTGCACAGCCAGGTAAGGTGGCTGGAGTGGTGGCATGTGGCCGTTAGATGGGCAAGCCTCCTGGCATGGAAGTAAGCTGTCGGGACATGCTCTGGTGCAAGGCTGCTCGGTGCCACGGGTGCAGAGCCAGCACCGCCACACCGAGCCCTGTGGGCAGTGCCACTTGCCAAGGGCACTGTGAGCAGCAAGCAGCTGCTGCATGCAGTGGAGGTAAGTCCCACAGCTGGAGCTTCGCCTGCAGCCCGAGGGCTCCGATGCATCCTGCGAGAGCATCCTGCAGGACCACAACTTTCAGACCTCTTGGGGTCAGAAAGAGGAATTTGGGAATCTCCTCCTGGCATGGCTATGCCTTAAGGACATGGAACTGCTCTTGCTTGAAGGCTTCATTCCTCATCCTTCCCAGCTCACCTCCCTCTGCAGGTACCCAGCACAAGCCTGGAGCTCCAGCCCTGGCTCTCACTTGGGTTTCTCCTCTTTTCCAGAGCAAGTGCCCGAGCAGGGCCTGGACAGGTTCAGCTACGGTGAGTGTGTGCCACATGCAGCCTGGGCACTGCAGGCAGCAGGATGGGCAGCCCACTCCCACAGCTGCCCATGGGGTCTGTGCTGCGGGCTCAGCCCCACACCTCAGCCAGGCTGACACCTGCTGGGCTCTCCTCCTCCCCAGACTATGAGACCATCCGCAATGGGGGCCTGATTTTCGCTGTTGTGGCCTTTGTGGTCGGGCTCCTCATCATCCTCAGTAAGTGCCTTGGGTGGGCTGGACGCTCCACTCAGCTCTGTTGCCCCTTCTCCACTCACCTCCTTCCTCACCCAGTGCCAGGGCAGGGGGACTGCTGACCCTACCCCACCGTGCCAGGGGTGGGCATTGCCTGCAGCTGGGGCTGCCTGGAGAATTTCCACCCAGGCAAGCTCCCAGCAGGACGCAAGTTGGGAAGGAGACCACGTAAATATTTAGTGTTTCCCTGCCAGCACCGAGGCTTCAGAGAGAAGGTCACTAATTAAAAATAGCAGAGAAAACTCTGACATTTCCAGAGTGAGAAAGCAGCTTTCCCAGAGCCCTCAGAGCTCCCAGAGACCCCTGGTGCCAGGCGTGCAGGGCACCCTCCGACCCCGCTGCGCTCTGCGGGGCCATGGGCAGCTCCAGCAGCTCTGCTGTGCCCAGCGACATTGCCCAGAGGGTTTGGGGAGAAAGAGGAGAAAACTGCCTGCATTTGGCATCACAGGGGCAGCCTGGGGAGAAAAGCAGAAAGGCAGGCAGGCAGACATCCAAGCAGGCTCTGGGTCTGGTGCTTTGCTGAGGGCTGCAGGCTCAGAGAGATGAGAGGGGCTGGCCAGGGTGGGCAAGTGGGAGTGGGGTCAGTGTCACCCCACACTAGTGGGGAGAGGGCTCAGGGAAGCCTCAGGACTTGAAGTTGCTGATCCCCAGTGAGGGACGAGCCTGTGAGCAGGGGCAGAGAGGGCTGAGTGAGGTGGGGCAGGGGAGGAAGGCTCCAGGGATGAGGGCTCAGTCACTCCTCTTGCCCCCAGGCCAGCGGTTCCACTGCGGAGGGAAGAAGAGGAGGTGAGTACTGCATGGCCTGAAGGCAGCCTCCTCTCTGCTCCCCATCCTGGTCCTGCCAGCTGTAAATGCTGGGGGGGTGTGGGGGATGTGTGACTTGTCCTTCCTCCCACCTCAGCCATGCCCTTGCTTTTCAACCCACAGACAGGGCAACAACGAGGACCCGTAGCTGCAGGTGGGTTTCAGGCTGCAGCCAGCTGGGAGCGAGGCTCTCTGGGTCTGCCTGTGCCAGGCAGCCACACTCGGAGGCAGCTGTGCTTCAGGGGAGCACTTACACAGGGGTTTGTGTGGGGAGCAGAGGAGCTGGTGGCCACGGAGCCCTCCCACTCTGGTTTCAGAGCTGCCATGGAAGCTGAGCCTCATCCCAGGCAGAGGAGTCCTTGCCAAGAGCCAGCCCTTACCCCGCTCCAGTGGATCCATTACCCTGCTGCCCCCAGGCAAGGCCAACTGCCCTCGTGCCTTCCCCACTGCCAGCTCCAGCAAGAGCTCCTTGGCTAATAAAGTTCAATCTGAGAGAGGTTAAACTCTGTGCCCCAGGCATTTGAATCACCCACTCTCCTGGCCTGGCACCAATTACTTTTGTGCCCTGCAGACATCTTCCAACACAGGCCCAGGAAAGGTTTCTGTGAGCTCTTTTGCACCCCCTGGCACCAAGCAGCCAGCTGGCACCACTCTGGCTCTGCACTGGGGGCTGTGAAAAGGGGACACGTTCCTGCTCCTGGCTGCTTTTCCAGCTGTCAGTGCCCAAATCTTGTGGCATGTGCCCTTCCCCAGGGATGCCCAGCAAGGGATTTGGAGCACCACTGCATGTTCTGCAGGCTGCTGCTTGTGCCAGACACAGAAGTGGGCATGGGCTGCCCAAGTGCCCACTCCCTCCCAGCTTCTGGGGCACCTGCACTCTGGCAAGGCTTGGGAGCTTGAGAGGTCCTTGATTCCTTAGCAACAACTGAAAACAGGAGTCTATTATCAGCATTCCTCTCGTGCCAAATCCCATGCTGAATCCAAAACACAGCACTGCTCCAGCCACTAAGAAGGAAAAATTAGCTCTATCCCAGCTGAAACCAGGCCAGAGTGCTTGGTCTGGGCACCCTCCTGGGCGCTGGGATGGTGCAGCCAACTCCTTGGACTGGCAGCCGCTCTCCTCTCCAGGTGCAGCCAGGAACACCTCTGCCACCAAACCAGAGCTAACTTGCCCCGGAGGGGTGGGGAGGGAGGAGGGAGGGTCCCTGCTGCCTGCAGCTCAGCTGCTCCGACACAGACCTCTAGCGCCCAGCCAGGCAGCCCCACCCGCGGCCCCTGCTACGCGCACCGGAGCCACGGCCACGGCGCCGCGGGGTGGGGAGGGTTCGGTTTGGGTTCTTACCCAGCTCCGGGAGGGTCTCCTCTTTCTCTGCAGCCCTTGCCCGGTCCACAGCCCCGCGGGGGCTCGGCCGTGCCCGCTGCAGTGCTCGGGAAGCTCTGCCATCCCAAGGCAGCTGGTGGAGGAGGAACTGGCTGCTGCTCTTCGGGCTGCAATGAGGTCACAGAGTGGCAGTGAAACAGGATTAGCTGGGGAAGGTTATTAGACAAAATCCGTGCAATTTGTCTGATCTGAGGTGCTTATTTAACACGGTAAGGAGATTATTTGGAAATATAATTTTGACTTGACACTGACCCACTAGGAACGAGTCAGGGCAACTCTGCAGAGAGCAAAGGAGAAGCAGAGTCCTTGGGTGGAGGGGACAAGCTCCCCTTTGGCTGCAGGGACAAGCTGGAGGCTTTGCTCACAGCAGAGCCGCCCCTGCTGCTTCCTGCTCCTCACCGCTGTGCTTGGGTGCCCCCCAAA
>VWYK01010580.1:0-15118 GCA_013399775.1 Semnornis frantzii | reverse complement strand
CATACAGCTCTCATTACAGCTGTAGCAACCCAGCCCAAACTGAATGGGGGACTCACCATCAGCCTGAACAGAGATGATCTGAAGGATGAAGAAGACAGATCCCATGCCCTGGAGAAAGGTGAGAGAGAATCTCTGAGAGCCTGAAGCCATCTNGGGGGGAGAACGGGGGGGGAGATGTCCAGGCAGCTGAGGATGGGGAGAGGCTTTCTCCAGCCCAGTCTTCAGGGCAGTGTACACAGAGAGCCGGTGTGAAAAGTCCCAGTACCCTGTCAGTAAACACCCAGCGGATGACGGTGGAAGAAATGTAAAAGCCAGGAGGGAGAGAAAAGAGGGGGAAAGGACAAGCGACTCGGAGAAGAAATCCGTGGCTGAGAGGAGAAGGGCAGCTAGATAGCTGGCGCTGGGATGCGGTGAGTTGGGGGGTTTAGCTGTGCATCTCTGCAGGTATGGGTTCAGACGTGGGGAGAGTTTGCCCTCTGCCACATGAAATCAGGCAAGGGCACGCCACCGAGGCTCGCAGGTCAGAGGCTGTGGCTGCGAGAGTGACAGTTTTCAGGTAAGAGCTGAGGAAACGTGACAAATGCCACACCATCCTGGTGGCCAAGCCTTCCTAAACATTGGGACTGAGATGGATTCATCCTGCTATTTCAAGTCCCAGGGTCAGGATGGGCATGAGAAACTGAAGGTGGAAGAGAGAGTCTTGGAGTTGGTCCCCATCAGTGCTCCTGGTCCAGATGAATGGTGCTGGTCAGCTCTGAACACTCTGAAAGCAACTGATGAAGGGAGTTTCCAGCTCCCACCAGCACTTGTGACATCTGTCCCTTATTCTCGTTTGTCCTATATTTGTCACAACACAAAAGAAACTCTTACAACAAGAGGAAACATACTAGTAGTGATGCCAGGATTTATTTTGCTAAATATATAAATGGAATAGTTTTGTGTTGCTGTTGGAACTGAGCAGGGCTCAGAAATGTTGTTTTCATATCCTCATCCTATTTTGCTTTTATTTCAGCTTCTTAAAATTTTTTCCCTTAGAAACCTGAAGCTGGGCAAAAACTGCTCAGTCTGCTAGAAACTCTGGCCTCCAGGAAGAGAAGTAAGGTCCTGACCCTCCTCAGGACCAGAGGCCTCAGTGTCCTATATGGCAAGCTCCTGGCAGGCAGCTTGCAGGAGTCTTCTAATAGTGGTGAACCATCCCAATGTTGGTTTTGGTCCGACTGAAATAACCCAGGCTCAGGAACTTCTGTATATGATACTCATGGCAGCAAGCAACACCATAATACTAAAAGCCTTAAAAATACCTCTGTATGACAAATTCATGCAGATAATGCTCTGATCCTGTTGACTTTTGAAGAACCATGGCCTTCTTCCCCTGCTTTATACCCACCTGTGGCATGTGAATGTCCACACTGAAAGCTTTCAGACAGGTAGCTTTGGATTTTGTATTTATTCAGAGAAGAGGGATGGTAGCAGTTTTGGGGGTTTTTTTTATGTTGCATTAAAAGCTTAATTTCAAGGAACCCCTCCAAAATTAGAAGGATGGGCAGTCTTTTGCTCACTCCATCCTTAATGCGGGATAGTTAGGGTAAGGTAAGTATGTAACCACCTCTGATTTCATTGCAATGGAAGATACACGTTTTCTACAGCAGGAACTAACACACAACATGACAGCAAAGGAAACAAAATCATTGCATTCTTTGAATTTGTTTGCTTTTCTTCTGTTAGTAAAATAGCTAACGGCATAAAATCCAGTTTTAACCCTCCAATGTGCCATCAGTTCTACCCCTATCATAAAAATTAGAGGACACAAAAAGATGAAAGGTCTTGAATCTGGACACTTTTAGATAGCCTCCAGATTACATGCAACTGAGCAAGTAAGTATAGCAAGAGACAGACATTTATGGAAACTTGGTGTGACCACAGCAATAGCTCCAGGTTTCCTTGACACTAGTCATAGGGCTGATGAATTTGCTGTCCCTTTGCTGTCCTCATGAATTTGGCAAAAGGAGTTGGAGGAAAGGACAGCATCTTCCAGATTCCCATCTAAAATTCCAAAGGTCTGTTGGATTAGTTTTGCTATAATTGGATCAGTTCCTTGTGTTGATATATGTAGAGGCATGTTGCCACTCTGGCTCCCACCTTGGAAAAATCTCAGCTTGTATTCTTGAGTAGAACATCTTACTGATCATAAAGAATTATGACAGACCACAGAATCTCTTCCCTTTTGAACACAGGAACAGTTCCTAGAACGACCTGGCTCCTTCTTGTCACCTCATTTCGACCATAAAGTAAGCCTATAAATGTGGAAAGTTAAGGACACTTACAAGTTAGTAACTCCTGGAGGGTACCTATCTGGCTGCCAAACAGTTGTCCTTCCAATCTAATATTTCTATCAGCAAAATTCCCTGCTCCTAGTGTATTTTGGAAGATTCACATAAAGCTAAACAGACTGGGGTTTGTACTGAAACCATGTACACGTTGTTTTGCATTGAAAGCAACCTCAATCAGGAAAAAAAAAATTCCAAAACTGTCATTAGATTTTGGGCTTCTTGGAACAAAAAAACTCAAAATGAACTCTGGAAGTTAAGCTGATTAGAAATAGATATAACCTTTAGCTCAGAACCTTTGGCATTCACAGCAGTACAGTAACACACTGCTCAAACTATTCAGTGTGTGAGGTACAATGTCTTATGATGCATCACAAAAGATTAATTGTACGTGCAGCTCTACAGGACTCTCAGATTGTGCTTTCCTTGGGAGTAGTGAATGTGCCAATGGTCAAATCTTATCAAGCAGTGCTTCACTATAGGCAAAGTCCCATGCAGGGAGTAAGGCACATAAGGGCATTGGGCCATAAAATACATACATACAGATAAGAATGTACACGCACACGAAGCACTCATGCACTGTGTAGCACACAAAACCAGTTTAGGTATCTTGTACCTGAAGAGCATCTCTGTCCATTTACATCTGGAATATGTCATCCAAGTCAGGATGGATTTTGAGTGCTAAATAAACACCTAAGAGAAGTCTAACAAAGACATATTTGAGAACAGGAACATGCCTATTCACAATGGAGATCATTGTATTTGGCCTCCTCGTATCTGCTACCAGGAATATTTACTTTCTGCCATTAAGCATTTATATACTGTAAACATTATAGATGTAAAGGCTCAAATTCTGCAAATTCTAATACATGATCTTAAGCCTTTGCAAGACAAGGGCCAAGGATCCCAAGGCCTTGAGCAAATAGACTCTCAGGAGCTTTTGCCTCTCTCAGAAGCTTTCGCTATCTCAAGCCAAGCTGGGCAGATGTTGGCAGATTTGTTACAGTGCTGCAGCTGGCAAAGACTCTGGTCTTTGAAGAATACTGGAAAGTCACAGGAAAGGTCACTTTTCATATCAGAATAAAGCTCAATTGAAATAAAGTTTCTATGCAGAAAAGGATACCTCTCTTCTCTGTCACTAAAGCGTGAGATTCAGTTTAACATGGTACTCTGCAGAATGTAATAGCTTCAGACATGGACATTCTGCGTCATTTAGCTTGAAGAATTGAGTTTAAAAGAAAGGTAGGCTCCAGGTTTACTTACCACCCTAAATTTTAAATCTTTTCTAAAAGAATAATCTGCATTACTATGTGAGCAAGGTGGTGACTAAATTGTTCTAATCAGCCCACTTACTAGTATTTATTGTACTTCTGAAGTACCATCTCGGGATGAAATTGAAAGGAGATAAATACAGAAATGGCTGAGGCATACAGCTTGCTATGTGCTCTACATTCAGCTGCAGAGCCTGATAAAATGGTGGCACTATCAGATAACTCCACAACCATTTGTGCCGATCCATGCCCAGGTCTGACTTATCATACCCAAACGTTCAGATATCAGTTGATATAAGTAAATGTCGTTAAACAGTTGATTTCCCACGGGCCAGACATGCTGTCAATGAGAAGTTTCTCTACAGACACCTTTGTAGTATCATATCATAATTGTGGGAGATGTCACTAAGTTCTGCAGCTAGAAACAGGACATTAAGAACCATGGTTCAGCTGGCCAAGCATCACTTAAAGGCAGCTGAAATACCTCACAGATGATGCAGGATTTACCCCCAAGCACTGCAGAGACTGACATCTCCTAAAGGACACAGAGTCTGTGTGTTTGAAAGGCAGGCAGGAAACCTTGGCAATACTGTACACCTATTGTACTCACGGATAGTACACCTACTGTACACTGGGATCCAAACTTATTCTGCAGCTGTATCCAAGCTTTCAACCCCTAAAAGCCAACTGGAAAAGGAAAAAAAAAATAAAAAGGGAGAGAAAGATTTCTTTGTTTATAAAATGTGAATTATTAAAGCAACAGCAACACAAACATTTTTCAGTGTCTGGCAGCCTGCAACAGTTCTACTAGCTGCAGGGAACTTTTTATTTTATTTATACAGAGTGTTTGCACCTAATTAAATGAAAAAAGTAGAAATGTGCAGAGNTGAAACACAGAGGAAAGGCATAGGGATAACTTTGTGGGTGGTGTGTTGAACACAGAGACCTGTGTCGTGGTGCTACTGACTGTGAGAAAGAAAAAAAAAAAAAAGTGTGATTCTTACACTTACATCACCTTATGTAGGGTCCGATGTTGTCACGCGAAAGGCCATGACCCTCATAAATCACTGCCATGCAAACTGTGAAAATCACTCTGCATTTCTTCAGTACTGACCAGTCTCAAGAAAAGAATGAAGATATCTGACCATAAAACTGACAGCCACAATATTAGTGATATACAAAATTAACTCTTTCTTTTTCTTTTTTTTTTTTTCCTGGATGGTTTTGGATTGGGGAGAGGACAATAACTCTTACTTTCTTCTTTTTTTTCCAAAACCTGACAGCATTTCAATGAGTGAAAACTATGTAACAGTGTGAAAAAAATGCTCCAGTTTATCCAAATGGTTTCTCTTTGGTCCCTGTGGGTATCTGTAAAAGTCTGGTAGAGACAGAATCTAAAGTCTTGCCTGGATTTGCCCTTTCAACCGTTCTTATTCCACAGCTTCAGCTTCCTTTCCTTACAGCCTGTAACCTTCATCAGATAGTCTTCAATTAGATGCCAGAGAACAACTACAGTCAAGGCTACCTGTATCTGCTTAGTTGACAGCTGCTGACTGCCTCACTCTGTGAACGTGCAGTGTGAGCAAGTATGAGACACGTCTTCTCACTGGCCCTGGGCAACAACCAGAGAAAAGATAGTCCCTTTCTGGGGGTGTGACTGATGCTAGGAGATTGTTCTCAACCAGGGTGCCCACACCAGCACCCATACCTGCCATCTGCAGGGTGCCAAACTGCCAGGTCAGTGACAAGCAATAGCTGAACTTCAGCATTCGAAACAGATCCCCACACCTTCTCCATCTACTCACTCCTTTGACTCCCTCCAGCCATCTGTGAGTCCCACTGCATGGAGACCCAGGACTACTGCAGGGTCAGAGCACCTGTGGCAAGAAAAATTGGGCCTCAGAAAATTTACAAGGTACCACCTCTCTGGCATGTGGTACTTGACATGGATCTGTCTTGCTGTGGCATAACTGTGCTCCTGCATCCCTGATTTGGTTTTCAAAAGGACTTGTCATTCCATTTCAAACAGACTTCTGCAAATATGGGAGAAGGAGGCATGCAGAAAGCTGGAAATGGCACCTTTCAGAGCTGCAAACACTCGCAACCAAGGCCATGCAGAATACACAAGGCTGTGGTTGTGATGCTTGTCATGCTTCCAGCATAGCAATTCATTTGTCATTTATTTCACTACATAGTATTTTGGCTTTTGTGTCTCAGCCCCCTATTTCCTAGAAGGCTGTTTAATTGCATTATAATGTATGTTACCTGAACCTTAAGGCACCCTTAACTTCTCATTAGCTGTTAGCTCTGCCCTCCAGTGCTGCATGCAACAGTGGAACTGGATGCTGGGTTATAGACCTGTGCCTTTGCCAACTGGTGTTTGAAAGCTGAGTGGTCAAATGCTAAAAGGTCAAAACTCTTCATATTGACTAAGCTGACCTGGCATTTTCTGTGCCTCCTGGGATTGGGTTACGAGTCTATTTGTAGTCATTTAAACAACAGATCTCTGACATGCAGCCCACCTGAACTCCAGCATTTTGTAACGCCAAGCATCTTCAACTGGAATTTATACTGCATGGCTTTGTAGCTCAGCCTGTGGCTCTGACCTACCCCACAGCATCTGGTGGGGATGCGACCAAGTGATGCTTTCAGCAAAGCACAGTGGAGAAACTTCTTCACCCCAGTGCCTGGAGTTTGAGGCCAAGGTAGAACAAAGGGCTGAGTTAAAAAGAGCACAGTGCTCTGCTGAAGCACAAGGTGTCTATGGCAGGCTGTCACAGTAACTATATTTACTGTAGTCATGAAATGTCAGGGAGTTTGGCCCTGGACACTTCACAGTTTGCAAAGCACATAAAGAACTCTGCACTTAGCAGCAATTTGGAGCAGTTTCATGCAAAACTCCAAAGCGCTTTTCCTAGTCCCACGTGGTGGTGGGGGGAACGACTTTGCTCTCACACTGAAGTACTTAGCATAATGCTGTCACCTTTCCTAACTCAGCAGAATGGAGTGCAGGGAGGTGAACATGTGGGTGTTGATATCAATCCTCGAGATGCCTTCCCTCCTTGCATGAGCCAAGGGTGCCACTGTTACTTTTTGGTAAAACAATTAGGAATATGGGAAAGATAAATGCTGAAGAAGCTTTGAGTCTTTCTAGCCATAGATGCTCATTCATTTTCCTGGTGGACAAACTATCCATGGGACAGCAATGTGCCCTTCTGCCCAAGAAGGCCAATGCTGTCCTGGGGTGCATTAGGAAGAGTGTGTCCAGTAAGTCAAGGGAGGTTCTCCAGCCCCTCGACTCTGCCCTGGTGAGACCATATGTGGAGTATTGTGTCCAGTTCTGGGTTCTGCAGTTCGAGAGGGACAGGTCCACACTGGAGAGTGTTCAAAGGAGGGCTGCAAGGATGATTAAGGATTGGAACATCTGTATTAAGAGGAAAGGCTGAAGAACCTGGGGCTCTTTAGTCTGGAAAAGAGAAGGCTGAAAGAAGATCTCATTAATGTTTATAAATATCTGAAGAGCAAGTGTCAAGAAGGTGCCAGTTTCTTTTCAGTGGTGCCCTGTGATAAGACAAGGGACAGTGGATGGAAACTGGAACACAGGAAATTCAATTTCAACATGAGGAACAACTTTTTACTGTGAGGGTGATGGAACACTGGAACATGTTGCCCAGAGATGTGGCATCTTCTTCTCCAGAGATTTTCAAGACCCATTCAGATGCATTCCTGTGTGGCCTGCCCTAGGTGACCCTGCTTTAGCAGCAGACTGGACTCCCGATGATCTACCATTCTGTAATTTTGGGGAAGGAAGTACCCTTCTACACTGCCCATCTTCCCTTTCTCCAGTTAGCACACCCACTTTTCACAGTCTCTCCACTACCTTTCCAAGATCTGCAAGAACCTGAGGAGAGTGGAACTGAACATCTGCAAGTGTAAAGCTGCTGAGTGATGTGTGGAGGGTTTTATTCAAAGGTTATTGGAGAAATTAGCATGACAGGGAATAGACCAGAAAAGCTAATGCAGATGCAGATGGTACTAAGATGCTGTGGGAACCTGGGGCACCTAAGCATGGAGAAAAGTAGGTTAGAAAGGTCAAACTCTTTAGCTCTTAGGCTGGGGAAGCTTAATTTCTGTTATCTCGACCACCCACCCACCCCATCCCCCCTCCATCCCTGACCACATCTTTTCAGAAAGCCTGTTTATCAGGTTCCTCTCAATCTTTTCTGCATCTTTTCTCCAACTCTTCAGCTTCTGAGTATCATGTTCACAGTTCTCCCAGAGAGGCTGGGAAGGTTGAAGGAGCCGAACCAGATCTGCTGGACAGACACAGGGCCATGAAAAATGCAGCTGATTTAAATCCCGTTTCAGGGTCCTGTGCAAGTTGATGGTTTCCAGAGGTTCAGAGGTATGGTCCAGAGGTTCAGAAGTATGGTTCAGAGGTTCAGAGGACAGCTGGCAGGGGACAGCTGGGTTGAGCTGTATGATGATCCTGAGAATGTTTAAATGAAGACTAAATACTTAGAACAGTGGACCTACCTGCTGTCAGTCATCTTGCACCTTCTCCCTTTTAATGCAACACTTCAGTTTGTGTCAGGGAAAGTGGTTAGATAGTAAAGCACATTCTCACTACCCACCAAATGCCAAACACAGCAACTGCATTAAGTCCAGCTGTCAGACATTGACTAGCACTTAGACTGCTGTTAAAGTACACCCAATGAGCCACAGTGACAACTGGGGTTGATTGACAAGGGTATTTGTGTACCCAAACCTGTAACTGGTTTTAAGAGACAAGGAGTTAATGTCAGCCACATGATCTGGTCAGCTCTTGCAAACTGCTTTGAGCTGGATAATGGAAGAAACGTACTGGCTGCATCCACAAGTGCAAGGCTACTAAGGCTGCAACCATCAATTCTACTACACAAAAATAGCAGTGGATTATTACTAGCTAAAAAAAAAATAAAATAAAATAAAATACTGAAAATAGACAGCAAGAGAGAGAGAAATAGAAAAAGAAAGAAAGAAAAAGGAAGGAAGGAAGGAAGATGTATTCTCCCACATTTGGTAAAAGAAAAATCAACACTGTGTGTCCTCAAAGAATTGACCATTTCAACTCTGTAAGTAGAAGGAAATTTAGACTAATCCTGGATCCTCAGGGGTTGAATATTCCTCCTGGTGAGGTAACTAAGTTTTTTACCCTTGTCCTGGTTTGAGCCCAGCCCTAACCCTTGACAAATACCTAAACCATAAACCATATATTTCATTTGCAAATGAAACTGAACCCTGCCCTGAAGTTGGGAACATCTGCAATTTGCAATTGCACAAAGAAGCTGGGAGAACTGAACCCAGACAGAAGGTTTTTGTGTGTACGTGCATGTGCGCAGGCACACGCATGCGGGTGGGTGGGTGTGCTCCTGTGGGTGGGTGAGAAAGAGGGAGGGTGGCAGAGAAAAAAAAAAATTGTTATTTCCCTTGTTTCTTTATTTTTGCCATTCAGGACCTGGCAAAAGGTGATTTCCAGACATGGCTCTAATGCTGCAGAACTCATCATATGCTGGTACCTCCAAAATTATATTTGTGGCTAAGGCTTCCCACTTGAAGAACTCGGATATTTTTCCCCATGAGCGTGTGATTATGTTTCTGTAAGCCTACAAAAAATGACTCCCTGAAGCATGAAATGAAGCTTAGTATTTGCCAAAGAAATGGTATGGAATAAGAAGGTTAAATGTTAAGGTATCTAATAAAACATTTGAACAAATAAAGCAGTATTTAATTACACAATAAATATTGTCTAGTTTCAGTAGCTGAGGCATTGCTGACCGAGTGACTTCAGTAACAGCCAATTTTAAACCAGCAATGAATTACTGTGCAATAGGTGGAGCCTACAATAAGAACTGCTTACTCTGGCTTGGTCTATGGCCACAGCATATTTATCATTCCACCTTTCCTCTTTATCTGACTAATCCTTTTTTGGGTTTTGGTTGTGTTTTGTTTTGTTTGGTTTTTTTCAGTCTGTTTTCCTTGTGGAGCATAACCAATACTTCCTTCTAAGACAAGCAGTCTCAGGGGAGGAGAGAGAAGTTGCATGACAGCTTTGCACATGAATGCAAGTGCAAATATTCTGAATGCAATGAAGTTTATTTTTTTCGGTGGTTCAACCTTCTTTTCTGGTCAGAGTTGTACCACAAAGGCAACCTTAGCTTCTCAGCCAAATCAGGGTATCAGTGCTTTAACAGTTATCCTTCACCTTCTTCGTTTTTGCCTGCAGCCCTCAGTGAAAACCCTTTCATCCAGGTAGATTGTGCAATGACTCTTCTGATTTGGTCTTTGCATGTGAAACCTTGGGGGGGAGGGAAATCCCCAAATTTACCCTCGTTTAAAAATAGCTCACCAACTACAAGAAAGGGAAATCCAGCCTCCTGAACTACAGGATTTATTAACTGCTCTTCATTCCATGGGGGTATAGGAGACTTGGAGTAGCTAAACAGGGACTAAACGTGATGCAGCTATTTCACATGCTGCAAGAATCACAGACTGTTTTTTTGGAAAAGACCTTTAAAGGTCATCTAGCCCCATCCCCTTGCAGTAAGCAGGGACATCTCAACTAGATCAGGCTGCTCTGAGTCCTATCCAACACAATCTGGAATATTTCCAGGGAGGAGGCTTCTAGCATCTCCCTGGGTATGCTATGTCAGTGTTTCACCACCCTCAGTGTAAAAAAATTTCTTTTTATCTAGTCTAAATCTCCCCTCCTTCAGTTTAAAATCCTTACCCCTTCTCCTATCACAACAGGCCCTGCTAAAAGGATCATCCCTATCTTTCTTATAGGTCTCCTTTAAGTACTGAAAGGTTGCCATAAGGTCTCCTGGAGCCTTCTCTTCTCCAGACTGAACAACTCTTTTAGCCATAGGAGAGATAAAAAGAGTAGATGGATACAAGGAGAGCATGCTGAAGTCAGATTTTAAAAGAGATGGGAGCAAGTTCAATGCACACTGAGTAGGATATCTCTGATTTTGGGGGCAGACAGAAAAATCTAAGAAAGGATCAATAAAAGAGAAATCAATGAAAAGACAACGAAAGGGATAGGAATGCTACAGGAGGCATTATAGCAAAAAAAATATAGAGATGCAAAAAAGGAAGAAATTCCATAAGTGAGAACAACCTTCTTTGAAGAAATAGCCAGAATTCATGATGTTCTGCTGAATTATTCTGAAAGCAATAGGTAGCCTTCTGAAAGCAACAGGTAACACCAATATGCAGGCTATGGAAAAACAGGCCATGGCAGAATTCTTTAGCAGAATTACATACCTGCTAAAGAAAGCAAAATTTGCAGGTTTAATTTCAACTCAACAATTTTAGGAGTGTTCCTCCAACCCTACACTCCTAAAAATCTCTGAATATCAAGTTAATTTTGCCCTCCAGAAGACACATATGTGCAGAACAAGGTGAGTGTGCAGCATTTAAAAGCTTGAAAACACCTGGACTCCAAAGGTTTACATGCTGTTGCCCATTTGCTAACCCTTTCTTAAATACTGGCACAGCTTCAAACAATTAATTAGAGATACAGAGCTACTTAGAGCACGTACAGTTTCCAGAGCCACAAAGCAGCTGCCACACTAATAAGATGGGTATATGCAGAATATTTCCTGTCTTTGCTTTGCTTGTTCCTCTTAAATCTTCCCCAGCCTGAATACTGCCCTCCTCCTGCTTCATCCCTGTTCTCCCCCTTGCTTTCTCTCTTTTCCACTTCATCTACTGAGCTGTTGTCCCTCCTTCCCTAACTCTCTGTTTTTGTGTTTTCTCTCATACTGACTCATCCACTTTCTTCTTTGTTGTCCAAGAAGCACAAAACAACAGCACAAAATATGACTGGAACAATGTGAAGGACTGCAACACTAGTACGCTTACTGTACATCTCATGCTACATGAAGCCTTGAGACAGGGCTGGGGCTTGACTTGGGAAACAGTGATTTTTATTTGGTAAAGAGAAAGCAGCTTTCCAGCACACGTGGTTTCTGAGAAAACATTGTCTGAGCATACCCCGAAGGCTAAGAAACCAAAGGCAAATAAAATGAACCACAAAGCAATTATTTTTAAGCCAGAAGGCAAATAAAAAGGACCTCCAAATTGATTATTTTTGAGCCACTCTCATCATGTATGATTTCTGAACGCTCAGAGTTGACAACACTGCAACGTGGATCAAGTGGAGGACTTGCCAAAAATCAGTTCCTCCACACATTGGCTTCCTGTTCTGATCCTACCTGTTCATGCAAGGTTTTCTAAGACTGACTGGCTGTTAAAATCTGCCATCTGCAAACTATCAAAGCAGTAGTGTGCACCCTGAAATCCTGTGAAAAGAAGCAGCAATCAAAATGGGGAATATAGGAAGCTCATAACTGCTGCGCTCCCTCCTTTCTCAATTTCCAAGTGAGAATGGGCTCTGAGTCAGGCTCTGATCTTCTGCCATGTTTCTAAGACTGATCCATCAGGCCATATGTCCTCTTGTGACCACAGACAGCAAATAATGACAAAAAGGAGTGGTAGTGTGACAAGGCAGCAAAGCAGTGAGCATTATTCGTCCTTAGCTTCCCAGGGATGAGGAGGGAACATGCTAATCCACAGCACCACCTCCCTTTCCGGGGTTTATTTAGTTTCCTCCAATTTGCTTTAACATCCTCAATGATGTCTCAGTGGCAGTTCAGCCTGAATAAGAAACTTCTCCAAACTTGACCATGTTTTTGTGATGGGTGAAAAATTAACTCTCATTGGCTTTGCATTTTCTGTTTTGTTTTGTTAGGAAAGGGAGCAGCAGCATCAAAAAAAATTACAGAAGTGTGACTATGTTGCCTGTACTCAGTTGTTTACTTCTGTTTGTGTAGCTAAGGTAGGTATTTCTGGTATGATTAACACAAGTTGTATCAGAAGTACCACATGACATGCTCCTCTCTGGGCAGCTACCACTTCATTTTTCAATCATTTTCAGGCACAAATCCATCTATTCCACTCTAAGTTGATCTAAAGCTTGGAAATCACAAATGGTGAAATCCATAAAGAAAACAGCACACAAAGAAGAAAAACAGCTATTTACAATTACAGCAGATGGGGTTTTTCCAAGAAATTCTGCGTTTGTGTATTCCTCTGCCCGTGGTGCTTTGATTTCTGCGGTGGATATTTTGATGGAGCTAAATTGGAATGACGTTCGACACAGCAGAGGCAGAAACAAGTGCAGGAGCCTTGGCAGCACTGCTGTTAGCTGTTTGCTGATGGCTATAGAGACTACCCAGCAGTGTAGTTCAGGACACAGGGAGTTAGGGCTTGATTGCTGTGATGGTTTGGGAGTTACCTGTCCCCCCACACTTTGTAAAGGCACCCAGACTAGACTCAGCCGGATGGAAGTTAAGGACTGAAGCTCTATTTACAGCTTAGCACAATATACAAGCAGAGATATATACAATAGACAGGAATATTTACAGAAATATACAAGTTAAAGGTAATACAGAAACACAATTCCCCTTCCAGAAATCAGTCCCCAAGAGGGGCTCCCAACCACCCTTCCACCTTCTTCCTGCCCCTCTACCTTACCTCAGGGCCTGCCTTATGTGCAAGGTGAGTTTGGAGGATCAGCAAGGGAGGTTAAAAGGAAAGTGGTTAGTTAGGTTATTCAGCAGAGAGAAGACACACTGGCTCCCAGAGAGACCAAGAGACTGTTGTTTTCTTGTTCTTATATATCTCAGCAAGCCTATGAGTGAAGTAGACATCACCATTGTTTTCTTTTCACAGTCTACAATCTAATTTTCTCCATTAAAATATTCCTATTAGCCTCAAACCAGCACAACTGCTGAGAGAGACAGCATGGAAGGGATGCTGCAATTACTGTCCAAGGTGAACCTAGCATGAGAGTTTTACGGCTGTACCACAGAGAAGTGTGCCCACTGTGAACATATGTATGTTGTAAGGAAGCTGAATGCTTCTAAAGCCTCAGCAATGCTGCAAGAATGTAGATTGAAGTGCTTCATTCCAGGAGTGCATCAAGCTCTTTCTGTATGTTTGCATCATCCTGTTCCTCCTCTACCTTTCTCCTTCCTGAACCTTCTTGCCATTCTGAACCTTTCCCATCAGTGGGTAAATGGAAATAAAGCAGACTGCAACTTAGCCTGTCTCTTTTGTGAGCTGTACAGGAAGATAAGGTGCTTAAACCCAGCAACAGTATTTGGGGCTGAATGGTGTGTTTAGGAGCTGGCAGAAACTGGCTGTTGAAGCAGCATCTTTTTGAAAGTCAAAGGGTCTCAGCAATTCTGCCAAACTGTTAAAAAAATTCCTGACTGTAGTGCTCATTTGTCCAGTTCATAAATCTGCTTCTTTATTCTTCAAACTGCCAAAAACTATCTAGCCAGACATCCAGCTATTATAAGGCAGTCTAAAAAACCGTCTGGCTCAATTAGTTGAACTCTGATGGTGCTCCAGATTTTCAGTCAGCAGACCACTTTGTAAGGAAAATATCTACTCACAGACCCCATTCCCTTCCAGTACTGGTAGCTTAATCTACCATGTTATAGTTCTAAAATGTTGGGTTTTATTTTCCAATGAACCACATGAAAATGCTTTGCAATCCATCCACACACCACAGTTTCAGATTTTTGATTCCTCAGCCTCTTTTTTGTTGGCCTTCTTCACTGCACATGGTGGAAGTGATACTTTCTGTAGTCTGGTTGTGCATAACAACATGAATAAATATGCTGCACATTTGTTTATGACTGAGAAATTCTGAGTACAGAAGTACTCTTTGGGATTTCTTCAGCCTGAGCTCACTCTATTCTTGGGTAATCCTGCAACAGGCTTTTCTGTATGATTACAGATATAAATGGCCCCACAGAAGCTGGACTCTATTATAATCAGGTTACACTGTGTTAATTGTTGTTGCCATTGTAACTTCTAGTAAAAAGCTAATATGGCTCAGTTAAACAGAAGCAATGCTTACAAGTGCACAGTTAGAGCTTTCAATCTACAGAGTAAAATTACAGATTTCAGAGAATCACAGAGAACATCTGGTTGAAAGACACCTCAAAGATCATCCAGTCCAACCTTGGACCCAGCACTGAAGGGTCAACACTAAACCATGTCCACAAGTGCCAGGTACACAGAATGCTTAAACACCTCCAGGCATGGTGATTCCAACCACTACCCTGGGCAGACATTCCAGTGTTTGAGAACCCTCTCTGTGAAGAAATATTTTCTAGCATCCAGTGTGAACATCCCCTGGTGTAACCATTTCCTCTAGTCTTGTTGTTTGACACCAAGAAGCAGAGCCTGTCCCCTCCTCGCTCCAATGTCCCTTCAGGTAGCTGTAGAGAGCAAAGAGGTCTGCTCTCAGTCTCCTCTTCTCTAGACTGAACACCCCCAGCTCCCTCAGATGCTCCCCATAGCCCAGGTGCTCCAGGCCCTTCACCATCCTCATTGTCCTTCTCTGAACATGCTCCAGAACCTCGATGTCCTCCCCGTGGTGAGGGGCCCAGAACAGAACAC
>VWYK01010577.1:0-16367 GCA_013399775.1 Semnornis frantzii | reverse complement strand
TTGGTCCATGCAGGATGAGCAGCTGACATTGTCCACTTGGACTTTTCCAAGACTTCTGACAGCTTCCTCTTAGAGAAACTGACACCTTATGGCCTAGACAGGTAGTCTGTGTGGTGGGTGGGGACCTGGCTAACAGGCCGCACCCAGAGGGTGGTGGCAAACAGCTCCTTTTCAAACTGGCAACATCACAGGTTGCGTTTTGGAAAGTTTATATNAAGAGGGTTCCCTCAGGGATTGGTATTGGGCCCAACACTGTTTAGTATCTTCATTAAGTGATCTGGATCACTTGATTGGGATCAAGAGCAGCCTGATGAGGTTTTCAGATGACACCACAATGAGCTTGGTGCTCCAGGAGTGAGAGCCACCCTCCAGGAAGAAGGGGACAAGACAAATGAGTAGGCTAGCAAGAAGCTGATGAACTTCATCAGGGACGGATGTAGAGTCTTTCATCTGGGAATACATAACCCAGGGGTGCAGCTCAGACTGGGATCCACTTGGCTGGAAAGTAGCTCTGACCTAGGGATGACAAACTTATCTTGAGTGCTGCAGCTGCAAAGAAGCCCACCAGGATGCATCAAAAAATGCATTACCAGCAGAGATAAAGAAGTCCTTGTCCCACTCTACTCAGTGCTTGTTCAGGCCGCATCTGGAGTACTGCTGCAGTTTTGGTCCCTGCTGCACATAAAAGATGTGGACAGGCTAGACAGCAACCAGAGAAGGGCCAGAAGAATGATCAGAGGACTGGAAGACCTGCCATGTGAGAAAAGGCTGAGAGAGCTGGGGCTGTTCAGCCTTGAGAAGAGAAAGCTTAGGGGAGACTTATTACCACACATCAGTACATAAAGGGTGGCTATCAGGATGGAGACTCCCCTTTTCTAAGGGGACACATGGGAAAAACAAGGGGAAATGGATACAAGTTACTCCTGGGGAAATTCCCATTTGACTTCAGAAGAAAATTTTTCACCACGAGAACAGTTAAACATTGGGATAACCTCCCAAGGGAAGTAGTGGATTCCCCTGCGTTGGATAGTTCTAAGACTCAGCTTGACAGAGTGCTGGGCTAGCTCATTTCAACTGTACTGTTACCTAAAACAGGTTCTACAAGATGATCCTTGGGGGCATGTCTATCCTGGTCTTCTGTCAATCTGCAAAAGGTGCATCTGGCATACTCAAGATTCTACCTGGATGTACCTGTGTAACAGCAGCCACAAACTGCAAAAGTATCCTCGTAGGTTAATACTACCTTCAGATAATTTACTACATCCCTCCCTAAATTAGGGCATACTATCAGCTGGGGATGCAGGTGGCTACAAAGTACCATTTGCTAGAAAGAACCATCAAGTCCAGCATCCTGTGTAACCTGTGTCTGATGCTTTGGAGGAAGACCTTAACTGTGTAATAAAAACTTTTCCAGATGTGCAATAATGCATGCTGCTGAAAAGCTGGGATATTTCCATCAGGCATAAAAAAAACCCAAAAAACCAAAAACAACCACACTGGAAAAAGACAACCACTTGACCTTCAAGAGTCTTAAAGAGTCTTTCTNAAAAAACCCAAACACCTCCCCCCCGCCCAAAAAAAAGAAAACCCCACAAGCTCTAATGAGATTAAAATTGTCAGATTTCACAGGGAACTCGATACACCACTTGGAATTCTCTTCTGGCAGAAAGAGCTTAAGGCTTGGTTTAGGTGCGTTTATAGCTCTGATCAACAAACTTGGAAGTGACCTCTCAAATATCACACAAGTTAGAAAAAAAATGAACCAAAACAAAACACACTGGGAATTAGAGGCCTTTTTGCCCATGTGAGCTTATTTAAAAAAAAAAAAAAAATTAAAAAAAGTTGTTTATATCCCTTGAGATGAACCAATATAACTCGTGTATGTCAAAGTGAGTCAGTTAATGCATTACATACATTTCATTCTGGAGGAGCCACTTCAAAGAGGAATGAACCTAAGATATGTATCTTGAAAGATTAGGTTTACCTGCTAATAATAAACGTATCAAGAGGCTTTAAAAAAAAGTGTTATAAATGCCATTAATGAGTATAGGCACCAGACCAGAATATTTATAAATTCAAAACTGGCATGTCACTCAAACTCTAACCCATTTAAAGAGGCACTGTGAAAGGTGGTGACGCTGCTATGCAGTAAGTACTACCTACTGAAGAATGAAATAGTGTTACCTAAATGAATACTTGCTCTACATTAATTCCCTTTAGTTAGACAAGTACATAAAGTATNAAAAACCCAAAAAACCAAAAACAACCACACTGGAAAAAGACAACCACTTGACCTTCAAGAGTCTTAAAGAGTCTTTCTTTGCCAGGTGTAAAAAGAGTAAGACGAACACGTAAACAACCCTGCACAATAATTAAAGCTATGTACAAAATTTCGNAAAACAACAACCAAACCCAAAAAGTTCCATTAGTCTATAAAAGGCGTAGTGTTAAGAAATGCAAAGTACTTGCATCTTCAACTTTAGAAACTTCACAAAAGGTGCAAATGGTTTAATGTTTGCTAGGCTCACATAGGCAGGTCAGTACTGTTATGTCTCGTTTTCCTAGAAGTACCATCGTCTCGGGGCAGTGCTTTTTGCAAGTTCGACATAGCAGCAGTTCTTTCAATGTCTATCACAGCATACAGCTCTGTGCGCCTGGTTGGAGTTTGTGGAAGTGGAGTGGTGGGGGTTTTTGGAGTCTGGGGGTTGTCGGAGTCACTACCACCTTCCAAGTCAACCTGTATGTAGTTGAGCTGCCTGTGTTCTAAACTGGGACGCCTGATGTCGAAGTTGAAGACCGTTGGGGTGCAGTCCCGCCGTCGGGGAAATTCCACTTTATGAGCACTTGCTGGTACTGTTACATTCTCTGTGTTGACATAATTATGCATTGGGTCTAGGTTATTGTGGTAGCCATTCAGAGATGGGGTCTTTGGTCCTAAATTGTCATCTTCATCTCTGCTCAGCTTGCGGGCTTCCCAAACAGGAGGCAAGGATGGCAAGTTCTCATAGTTCAACAGCGCAGTTCTTCTCTGAGCAGAGTTGTTAATGTTCTGGGTGTCTGAGGTACTGGTTGATGTCAAACGACCTCTCCTGACCCCTGAGGCACTAGGGATTGATAACCTATTTATATTTTCATACAACAGTTTATTACCAGATGGTGTTTCTCTACGTTCGTCACTGTCGTACCCAGTGTCCCATTCAGTGTTGTTTGTGCTGCTGCCGCTAACTTGGTCTCTCCCAAGTTGCTCCAGTTTCTCTCTTTCCATTAACTGCCTTTGAACAGGTGTTGGTCCTAAAACAAACTTGACTCCTTCAGGCTCCAGGAGAACCTGAGCATCTCTGTCATCAGTACATATCTGCTCTTCTTTCACTTTAGCTGTTTCACTGTTTGAAAGTTTTGATTCCAGTGGCACATGCACACTTGATCGATTTTTCCTTTCCTCTTGTACCCCAGTAGTGTTGACATAAGTGTGCACCTAAAAGGGGAAGAACAAAAAGAATTCAAACCCTATTTGTGTCCTTTGGGTTTTTTTTTCAGCTGCAAATTCTTTCCTTCTTCACCGCAATTTTTCTAATCAAAATACCTGAAAACCAAATCTTGCGATACCAGCTGTTTAAGAGTTGTGCAAAGGAAATTTACTGTCCAGTTAGAAAACCCCACAAACAAACAAACCCTTTATATAAAATCTGAGGATCCCACTTGGTGTACTGCTCAAGCAATGAGAAGAGAGGTTGGCTTTACCGAAGTGACAGGGCATTCTTTCTTCAAGAACCAAAGGCCTCCCAATACTAGGAACTGAAGTAGAGAAACACATAATTCCACGTGAACTGTGGCTCCCAGAATTAAAAAGGAAGCAGGAGCTGCAGTTCCTGCAGTGGATCAGCACAAGGCTGAACAGGACTGGAGTAGAATCATAAAATGGTTTAGGTTGAAAGGGACCTCAAAGCTCGGCCAGTTCCAATTCCCCTGTGCCATAGGCAGGGACGCCTCCCACTAGAACAGGTCACGCAAGGCCTCATCCAACCTGGCCTTGAACACTTCCAGGGAGGGAGCAGCTACAACCTCCCTGGGCAACCCATGCCAGTGTCTCACTGCCCTCACTGCAAAGAACTTCTTCTTAAGTAACGGATTTTCTCTCTCTCTGGGTTTTGTGTCTGGATACCCAAACAGCAAAAGCAGTGTTTTACAGCAGCAGCCATCTAGCCTTCCCAATTTCCCAGCCAACCTCTACAAGCTGAAGTTTTATTTACAGCTTGCTTGACTCCTACATTGCTTCTTTAAACTCAGTTACTATTCAGTAACCCCAACACTAACACCTGGGCTCTTCTGTAGGGGCTACTAACAAATCTTTTCCCACAAGACAGTTCACTTCACTTTACTCTGGCTACCTTCACTGGTTTCCAACATTGTTTTGCCACACAGGAGTCTTCCTAAACTACCTTACATTTTACTGAACTTGCCCAACATTTTCATCAGCAGCCTGAGTGCTGAGATAGAACTGCAGCTGCAGGAAGTTTTCAGTCTGTCCCAGATTCATAGGGTTTTCACTGAAAAAGATCACAGCAGCCCAAAGAGCTGATTTCACAGAAACCTCCTGAAGCTCAGCAACAGCAAATACAAAGTCTAGTGCCTGATATAGAATCATAGAATGGTTTAGGTTGGAAGGGACCTCAAAGCTCAGCCAGTTCCAACCTCCCACCATAGGCAGGGACTCCTCCCACTAGAACAGGTGGCTCAAAGCCTCATCCAACCTGGCTTTGAACACCTCCAGGGAAGGAGCAGCCAGAACCTCCCCAGGCAACCTGTGCCAGTGTCTCACCACCCTCACTGTCAAGAACTTCTTCATAACATCCAGTTTAAATCTCCTGTCAGTTTAAACCCATTACTCTTCAGCCTGTCATTACAAGACCTCAGAAATAGTCCCTTCCCAGCCCTCCTGTAGGTCCCCTTCAAATACTGGAAGGCTACTACAAGGTCTTCTCAAAGCTTTCTCTTCTCTAGGCTGCAGAGCCCCAACTCTCGTAGCCTATTCTCATAGGAGAGGTGCTTCAGCCCTCTGAGCATCTCCATGGCCTCCTCTGGACTCTGTAACAGCACTAGGTAACAACTGACTTGAAAAGAGCCTTGCAGAAAAACAGAATGGCTCCAGGTGGATGGTAAGTTGAATAGGAATCACCAGTGTGCCTTTTGCAGCAAAGAAAGCCAAAAGTACACTGCTTTGTGTTAGCAAAAGCACAGGTTAAGGAAAGTGATTATCACTATCAATTCAGCATTTGTGAGAATGAACCTGGACTCCTTAGTAGGAGATATGACATCACCATACTGGAGCAAGTCCATGACCAGAGAGGCTGGAGCTTGTGTCATAGAAAGAGAAGCTGAAAGAGTATGCTTGTTCAATCTTAAAGCAAGGCCAGAAACCACCTAATGGCTATTTTCAACTATCTAATAGATCAAGACAGAGTCAGACCTTTTTTGGAGATGTTCAGCAAAATGCTAAGGTGCAGTGGACACCAACTGTAGTAGGAACAAAATCTGATTACGTTAGGGAGAAATGCTTTCACAACAAAGGTGGTGGAACACTGGAAACACACTGTGGAATCCTCTTGTCTGGAGTATTCAAGCATGAAAGCACAAGGCTCTATGCATCCATCCCTAAAATTTGAACTAGAGGACTCTAGAAGTCCCTTTTAAATTATTTTATGATTTCTATTTGTCAAATAGATGACTTACATGTAAGATTCTTTTTGATTAGGATCTGTTAGTATAAAGTGCAATTAATGCCTTTAAAAGTAATTACTGATTATTTTTTAAAGCAGTACATGGAAATACATACTTTCTATACCTTTATTTCTTTATAAATATGAAGAGCAACTTAAGAGTTACTTTTCCTACAAAGTATCATCTTAAAGAGTCAAACACTTCTCTGAGATGGTTACCATAAAAACACATTAGATCTGATACTGAAAACACACAGATGAAAGCCTGAAGAACAAGCATTTGAAAAAAAATCTGAGCTGATGTACAACCTAAGTTGTAGGAGGGGACAAAAATACCCACTTGCTCCTCTGCCACGAGTAAGGGATGAGTTGATTCTTCACCCACAGAGGGGAGGCGTGCACTTCCGACAGAAGGATGTCTGCTGGATGGATGTGATGAAGCATCTCCAAAAGATGGGTATCTTGGATAGCCATTAGGTAAACTTTGTGCATTGAACCCAGGAGCTGATTTAAATAGAAAACAAGCAGATCCATATTAAAAATAGGGAATTTTACTGTATATGAGAAAGATGCTTTGTACCTTTGCTTTCAAAAGAGAAATTATAATATGTAAAACAGTATTAAATATTCATAAGACTTCGTTTTGCTGAGGGGAAGGAAAGGAAAAGCAAACTGCAGAGTATACCATCCCAGTATTTACTGGGAAACACATCTGAAACAACCAGTAAATTTGAAGGGCACTCCCACCAGCTTCTTCCTACCATTAACATGTCTCCTTAACAAAGTGGGACTTATCCACCTCAGCTTCTAGCTCTCTGAAACCATTAATAACCTGGAACTCCTACTTTCAAATATCAAGCCACCTGCCTGAGATTAACTACAATTCTCTGATGCTAGAAGGACTTCACCCTAGCCATCCGTCTACTCAAGCAGAAGGAAGATCCTAAAGCCATTGCAGATGTGACATTACCTTTTTCCCTAATAAAAAGGTTGGAACATTACTGAACACAAACATTCCTCAGATAAGCTACAAGTAAAATATGGTGAGGTATTACAAAGCACTTCAGCAGGTACATTCGTAAGTGTTCACAACATGCAACAACTAAGCCTCCAAAACTTATTTCTTAAAGCTGAAAAACTTGACCACTGCAGTTTTGCTCCCAAGGCTTTGGATTCTCAAAAGGGAACTCTCAGCAAGTACATCAAGAGAATGCAGTACTGCTAATTAGCCCCTTAGCTTTAAATTAGTTTTCTTTTTAATTAGTCAAAGACTTTATGCAAATTGAGTGCTATTTTCAGCTAAGTGTCATGTTATATTCAGGTATGTCATCTGACAGTATAACCACACTTACTGGTAGGTGTTCTAGGAGTTCTCGGAGCTTCCAACTCCGTTTGATGATTATTCCTTTCTACTACTGGTTCTTCTACCACATTGATACTATTATTCTGCATTATCTCTTGCAGCATATTAAATAGCTCTTCTGCACGGGCACATTTAAAGGCAAAAATTCCTATAAATACACAGGAAGAAAATCAAAATCCTTTAACATAAGCAACAAGTCTTACAATGTCTGTAACTTTCAAAAAACAGAACGGGAATCCACATAACGAATACCTGTTGAAGAAGCAAAAACGTTAAGAAACTTTTATTCCACCAACACACAAAAAATTACTGTGAGAACCTATGAAGAGTTTATCTAACAGAAGAATAAGATTCCCATGCATCAGGAGTTAAATTAGAACATAAGACTGATTCAGTTAAGAGAAACAAACACAAAACAAATTCCCAGTGATTCTGTGAAAACTAAGTTTTGAGTGCCAAGTGGGGGGTGGGGAACGGGGCAGGGAGAGAAAAGCAACCAAAACCAAACCACAACAACAGGGCAAGACTTTTTCTTCAACTGATTAAAAGGACACCTGTTAAATAAATATATTTAAAAACGAAACAAACCGAAACAAACCCAAAACATTAAGTGAAACTACTGTGGTGGTACAAGGTCACCTTTTTTTTTTAAAACCATTTTTCTAAAATAAGGTACCTGCATAACAAGAAAGAAAGATTTAAACGAGTTTAGCTTCTTTCAAGAAGATTCAAATGAAAAGCTAAGTAAGACAAACTGTGTGAAACAGACAGGAACAAACCAATTGCTTCAGGCTAAAGGAATAGACACAGAACACAAAGTTAGCAGCAATACCATCTCTGTCGTGTGTGGATTGTGCCACTTTGCCTTTGAACAGCAGGGGGCGCCCCAACTTACCCTGACCGGCAAAATCGCAGCTTTGGATTACTCTTCCATTGAAAGCATGAAGTTAAAGTTGACATCCTTGTTAAACGTGGCTGCAGGTGCTCTTTTTAAAGTTGAGCATTACAGTCTTAAAACACTCTTGACTAAAAACAACCGACTTACATCGCTAGCTCTTTAAGTGCAATTATGTTAATATACTAGCAATTACTGTCACAGAATCACAGAATTAACAAGGTCGGAAAAGCCCTCTAAGATAATCAAGTCAACCTATCACCTAACACCTTCTAATTAATTAAACCATGGCACTAAGTGCCTCATCCAGTCTCCTTTTAAACACCTCCACGGATGGGGACTCCACCACCTCCCTAGGCAGCCCATTCCAATGCCAATCACTCCTGCTGTGAAGAACTTCTTCCTAACATCCAGCCCAAACCTGCCCTGGCACAGTTTGAGGCTGCGTTCTCTTCTCTTCTGTCCCTGGGTGCTTGGCAGAACAGACCAACTCCCACCTGGCTACAACCTCCTTTCAGGTAGCTGTAGAGAGCAATGAGGTCTGCCCTGAGCCTCCTCTTCTCCAGCCTGAAAAACTCCAGCTCCCTCAGCCTCTCCTTGTCAACACAGATTTATTCAAGGGCGCAGAATTGTGACAGATCAGGACTACCAGAAATGCTCCACATAGCAGAGCTGGGGTTACTCAGTCTGGAGAAGAGAAGGCTCTGAGGAGACCTCATTGTAGCCTTCCAGTATCTGAAGGGGCCCTACAGGAAAGCTGGGGAGGGACTTCTTAGGATGTCACATAGTGATAGGACTGAGGGGAGTGGAGTAAAACTAGAAATGGGTAGATTGAGATTGGATGTTAGGAAGTAGTTCCTCACCATGAAGGTGGGTAGTGCCGGAAACAGGTTGCCCAGGAAGGTGATGGAAGCCTCATCCCTGTGGTGTTTAAGGCCAGGCTGGATATGGCTCTGAGCAACCTGATCTAGTGTGAGGTATCCCTGCCCCTGGCAGGAGGATTGGAATTCGATGATCCTTGCAGTCCCTTCAAACTCTGAAAATTCTGTGATTCACAGAAGTCATAGAATGGTTTAGGTTGGAAGGGACCTCAAAGATCACCCAGTTCCAACCTCCCAGCATAGGCAGGGACACCTCCCAGTAGCACAGGTCACTCAAGGCCTCATCGAGCCTAGTCCTGAACACCTCCAGGGAAGGAGCAGCCAGAACCTGCCTGGGCAACCTGTGTCAGTGTCTCACCACACTCACTGCAAACAACTTCTTCCTAACATCCAGTATAAATCTCCCCTCTGCCAGTTTAAGACCATTCCTCCTTGTCCTGTCATTACAAGACCAGCTGGAATATACCAAATAGCCTAAGTGGAATGACACTGAACAATTCAGAGTTGGCTGGTGCAGTGAAAAAGCTACATGCTTGCAAAACTGCAGCTGTAGAGCTTCTTCTGCTGCACCTCCCCAACTCATGATCCAGCTCATGTTCAAATGTTTGTGTATTTCTGAAAATTCACACAGCGAATTTAAGTCTTAATGGACAAAAAACACTGAGACACTGGAACAGGTTTCCCAGGCAGGTGGTAGAAGCCCCATCCCTGGGGTTTAGGTGGAATAGGTGATAGGTTGGACTCGATGATCTCAAAAGTTTTTTCCAACCTGGTTAGTTCTATGATTGTTTTTAATGCCAAGCTGGATGTAGCTTTGGGCAAGCTGATCGAGTGTGAGGTGTCCCTGCCCATGGCAGGGGGGTTGGAACTAGATGATCCTTGAGGTCACTTCCAAACCTGACAATTCTGTGATTTTATGAAAAAAGAAAATTTAATAAAAATGTGGTTTCACAAGCTTTTAACAACCTCCCAGTAGGTTTCTGAGAAATTAAGCTGCTTTTAACCCTTCATTTAAAAGAAAAAGTGTTTCCAAACAGCTAATTCCTGAAAAAGTGAGGCGAACCAAATTGGCACTGAAACTGTGAACAAAACCAACTGGATGAAACCTTGATTTTTCACTAAATGTATTCCCATGAAATACAATGTGATCTGTCACACAATATGGTGACATGCCAGTCCTCCAAGTATTCTACCCTGAATTATCTATTAGTTATGCTCCCAAAACATGTCTTCAAGATTTTTAATACCTAGAAACAACTTAGTGTTTTGACCTCCCCAGTTCAAGAGGGACACAGAACTGCTCGAGAGAGTCCAGTGCACAGCCACAAAGATGATTAAAGGAATGGAACATCTCTCTTATGAGGAGAGCCTGAAGGAGCCTGAACCTGAGGAGGTGGGGCTCCTTAGCTTGGAGAAGAGGAGCCTGAGGAGTGACCTCATCAATATTTATAAATATGTGCCAGGTAAGTGTCAGGAGGCTGGAGCCAGGCTCTGCTGGGTGATGCCCAGTACCAGGACAAGAGGCAATGGGTGGAAGCTGAAGTATAGGAAGTTTCATTTAAACAGGAGGTGAATTTTTTTCCCTGTGAGGCTGACAGAATGCTGAAACAGGCTGCCCAGGAGGGCTGTGGAGTCTCCCTCTGTGGAGATATTCAAGAGCTGCCTGGATGTGCTCTTGTGTGATCCTGCTGTGGGATCCTAGGTGCTCCTGCTCAGGCAGGGGGTTGGATTGGATGAGCTTTAAAGGTCCCCTCCAGCCCCTAAGATTCTGTGATATTCACAAGTGCAGCTATAGCCTTTATAACCCTTGCCAAAGGACAGGTTAATAATACATTTAGTTTTAAAGAAAATTGTCTTCAAACATCAAATAACATTTCCAAAATGTTTCATATACAAAACAAAAATTCCAAATACCTTGTCCAGTTTGACACCTTCGGCCACTTTCAAAGGAGAAAAGGTTTGAGTCATAGCCATAGCGACGGAGACAGAGGTAGTGCCATTTGACAGAGTCCCTTTTACGGGTGTACAAAATGAGTTCTGTATCTGTAAGCTCCATTATGCCAGAACCCAGTTCATTACCATCATCATCCACATTAATAACCTATAAAAAGGAAGTTAAATAGCATTAGGTAAGTACTTTTTTGAGTGCCAATACCAACCAATAGCAATAAACTTCATATTTCACCGATGCACTCCAGTTGCTTTGTCATATGAGTTATGATCCTTGAGATAAAAACCCTAAAAGCTCACCAAACCAGTTCCTCTGCTTACTCAACCTAGAATTAAAATAATGCATATCTTAAAGGAATATGAATTGGCCTCGAGTGACCTGTTCTAGTGGGAGGTGTCCCTGCCTATGGCAGAGGGTTGGAACTGGATGATCCTTGCGGTCCCTTCCAACCTAAACCATTCTATGACTCTATGAATGAGTCTGCAGAAAATCACTGTAAAATCTGAAGAGAATTTTAAAATAGAAGAGATCAATATTTTTTTTTTCCCCTAAACTGGTTTTGTTTGCCTATTTTAGTATTTCCGCTCAGATAACTGCAGCCAGTTCTGGGCTCCCCAATTCAAGAGATACAGGGATCTACTGGAGAGAGTCCCACAGAGGAGTACAAGGATGCTGAGGGGTCTGAAGCACTGCCTGAGGAGGAAAGGCTGAGAGCCCTGGGGCCTTTTAATCTAGAGAAGAGGAGACTGAGAGTGGATCTAATCAATGGATACCAATAGATAAGGGTTGGGGGTCAGGAAGGAAGGGACAAGGACAGCCTCTGCTCACTTGTGCCCTGGNGGGACAGGGACAGCCTCTGCTCACTTGTGCCCTGGCATAGGACAAGGGGCAAGGGATGGAAACTGCAGCACAGGAAGTTCCAGCTCAACAGGAAGAAGAACTTCTTAAGTGTAAGGGTGAGAGAGCCTTAGCACAGTCTGCCCAGAGAGGTTGTGGAGTCTCCTTCTCTGGAGCCTTTCCAGCTCTCTCTAGATGTGTTCCTGTGTGACCTGTGCGAGATTCTTTGCTCCTGCTCTGGCAGGGGGGTTGGACTGGAAGATTTCCAGAGGTCCTTTCTAACCCCTAACATCCTGTGTTCCTGTGATCTGTTCCAATTCTCTCAAACCTAAGAATGAGATCTTTCAGAGTCCCATTGCTATTTACAAAAAAACCCCAAACAAACAAAGAAAAAACCCCAAAAAACCAAAAAGCCCAACAACTATAGTGATTTGTTTTATCATATAACCACACCTACAGTGGGGAAAAGGAAAGTATAAGAGGCTGCAGGATAAAGCTTCCCTCACATACCTGCATTGTCTTGCACCATGTTGAATCACTACACTGTTTTAGATTTGTTTCCTGCCTTTTTAAAGTAAAAAAAAAATTCAAACACTCTCTGGTTATCTTGTGGGAAAACACCTGTATAAAGTTGAAACTCTTACTCTTTCTGCTTTAAAATCAGTTTGAGGTAATCTACATCCTTTATGGAATTCTGACAATGTGTGTTTTCCTCCACGTGTATTTTAGCTCACAACGCTGCTTTTAGTGGGATTCTTACTACCAAAAAAATCTTCCCTATGGCACCAATTATATTACTCGTTAAAGAGACATTTTCAACTTGAAATTTTGCCAATTGAAAAGAATTAGGAATAGTTTTGTCTGTCACTGAGGCTTATGCCAGCTTTCTTCAAGTTACAAATTGCTTGCTTTCATCTTATACCCCATTGCTAAATCAGCAACCCACACAAACAATAGAGAAATTCTACCAGGAGAAAAATAGGAACTAGTAAGACAAAGTGACGTCAAATGCAGAAGCAACACGACAACAGAAAACTCTTTGATTCTTCAGCTTTTGGTACTGATATTAAACATTTCCAGAAATTCCCATGGCTGTAAAGCTCATTGCCCTAAGGCAACAGATGAATCATTTTTCATTCTGGAAGCATTACATTCCTTTGTCAGCTCACAGGGAGAGTTTGGGGCACAGAAGCAAATCTGACTTGTGTGACTAGGCAAAGGTATGTTTACTTAAATTCACTGACTTCAGCAGCTTCGTGTTGAGGTTAAGCACATGAACAAGTGTTCACAAGCTTACGAATTCCAGGGATGTAAATGGCAGCAGAATGTTTACAAATAAAATTTCTCTGAAGTTAAGGACAAAAGTTCTCAAAATGCTATAATCAGTAGTAGTCTTCAAGTAAAATCAGCACACCTAAAATTCTCCATTGCTGACCCTGCCTCCAGGTTCAGAATCACACTTCTGCAATCGGTCTTCCCTTAAACTTGGCCAGCAGGGCAAGGGAGGGGATTCTGCCCCTTTACTCTGCTCTCATCAGACCCCACCTGGAGTACTGTGTGCAGTTCTGGAGCCCCCAACACAAGAAGGACTTGAAAATGTTGAAGCCAGTCCAGAGGAGGCCACAAAGATGCTCAGAGGGCTGCAGCAGCTCTGCTATGAGGACAGGCTATGAGAGTTTGGGCTCTTCAGCCTAGAGAAGAGAAGGTTTCCAGGAGACCTTGAAGTGGCCTTCCAGTATCTGAAGGGGGCCTACAGGAAGGTGAGAAGGGACTACTGACAAGGTCTTGTAATGACAAGACAAGTAATGGGTTTGAAATGGCAGAGAGGAGATTGAAACTGGATGTTAGGAAGAAGTTGTTTGCAGTGAGGTTGGTGAGACACTGGCACAGGTTGCCCAGGGAGGCTGTGGCTGCTCCCTCCCTTCGAAGGTGTTCAAGGCCAGGTTGGATGAGGCCTTGAGCGACCTGTTCTAAGTGGGAGGTGTCCCTGCTTATGGTTGGGAGTTGGAAATGGATGACCTTTGAGGTCCCTTCCAATCTTAAACCGTTCTATGATTTTAAAAACTTGCTTCCTAAATTCCATAACCTCCCAGAGGTGACAGTATTTACTCGGGCCCTACCAGCTGAAATTGAGATGGATAAAAAAGCACAGGGCCTCTTCTCCTTCTTGATGATCAAAACTGCCATAAAACAGCCTACACTGCCTAGGAAAATCCAGTCACTGCCGCTAAGAGAGCAGTTCTCAGAGAGGCAAGAGAAATCCGTAGCCACAGACACTGACAACCCTGCAATGTTTGAAATGTTCAGTAATTCTCACCCTGTTCTCATGCAAATTTTTCCATCACAGACCTAACTCTGCAAGAAAGTAACAAAGTAAATTCACAGCATACCATGTCAATTGCTTACCTTAAACTTGTTTCGATGGTTATCTGGGACAGTTTCTTTATCTGGACAGCTACAACAGCTACCCATGACTTCTTCAGAAGACCATGTGATCTCTAAAGCAGAAAAAAACCCAATCAAAAAGAGCATTTAGCTGATGTGAAAACAGAGTACTATCAACAAAACAACCAATAAAAATTGCTCTCTAAAATGATAGCTCTTCATGATGAATTTTACAGTCCAAAGTTGGAGAAAAAAAAAAAAATCGACAGAAGTATTACCAATATTTTTAAATTGCTACATTACATTTGGCATTAAAGAGTGGCAACTCAGAGCTGTTAAAGCCTTACCAATAACTCAGCTTGAGGTTACTACCAAACAGACCCATGTGATTTGTCACT
The DNA here is from genome assembly GCA_013399775.1 of Semnornis frantzii. Taxonomy (NCBI): domain Eukaryota; kingdom Metazoa; phylum Chordata; class Aves; order Piciformes; family Ramphastidae; genus Semnornis; species Semnornis frantzii. Next base: position 1,940 of record VWYK01010577.1, on the reverse strand, counting down.
TGAATTCCCATGGTAGCAGCTTGGGCAAAAACAAAACTCAAGCTTACTGGGTATGATGCTCACCTCCTGCACCAAGGTCTTTACACAAGGCACTCACTACCTGGATTCCAGGTCTGTCTGAATGAGGACTCCCTGGCACAGCCCTAGTGACAACCATAGGAGCCCCGGGTTGTAGGTGGTTACTAGGCAGAGGCAACACAAAGAGCCCACATGGCAATCCTGAAAGGCTTCCCTGGCTTCAACAGCTCAAGGGCTGGCTGGCAATAGAGGGTAGATGCAATCCAGGTCTAGAGGCAGCCCTGTACTGGCAGCTGTGCAGCAAAGCTCTCTGCTTTATGGGAAGTATGTCAAAGTGGAAGCAATGTACATAAAGCTATGCAGCTGAAGTCAAATGCAAGAAATAAACCTCATGTTCAACAGAAGTATTTTAAAACTTCTTTTTTTTTTTTTTTTTAATTTCTATTATTAAGTTCTCTTTGGATTATTTTGTATTACACTATTTGATTTGTTAAAAGCCAGTAAAATAGTCAACTAACACGAAAAAGTAGGGGCACACTATGGAAAACAAAAATAAACATTTGATATTTTTGGTATTTTCATTTAAAGATTTTTTTTCCTCTGTTTGGCAAAATCCTGGAAGAGAGCTATGTGTTGGTTTGAGGCTAACTGGAATATTTAAATGAAAAAAATTAGATTACAGGTTGTGAAAAGAAAACACTGGTGATATCTGCTTCACTCAGTCTTGCTGAGATGTATAAAAACAAGGACACAAACATAGATAAGACAGAGAGTCTCTATCTGTCGGAGTTTGGTGTCAGTGTTTTTAACCTGGGCTTCTGCTCTTCACTCAAGTAATCATTCTGCTTCTAATCCCCCTTGCCGATCCTCCAAATTCACCTCATAGGTAAGGTAGACCCTGGGAAAAGGTAGAGGAGTGGAAAGAAGGTGGAAGGGTGGTTGGGAGCACCTCCTGGGGACTCTGATTGTGATTCCGAGATTGTGTTTCTGTATGACATTTAACTTGTGTATTTCGGTATATAGCTGTAAATATTGTACTATATAGTAAATAACTGCTTGTACATTGTGCTAAGCTGTGAATATAAAGCTTCATTCCTTAACTTCCAGCTGGCTCAGTCTAGTCTGGGTGATTTTCATGGCGGGGCCGGGAGGAGGTAACTGTCAAACCATAACAGAGCTAGTAAGTCAACAAGAGACATGAAAGGAGTCAAGATTATGAAAGAACTGGATAACCTTTCCCGGGGAAAAGGGGAAAAAAAAATACCACAGAATCACAGAACTTTAGCGGTTGGAAAGGACCTCCAGAGATTGAGTCCAACCCCCCTGCAAAGGCAGGATCACCCAGGGTAGTTAGCTCAGGAACACATGCAGGCAGGTTTTGAAAGTCTCCAGAGAAGAAGACTCCACAACCTCTCTGAGCAGCCTGCTCCAGGGCTCTGGCACCCTCACTTTAAACAAGTTTCTCCTCATATGGAACTGAAACCTTCTCTATTCCAATTTGCATCCACTGCTCCTTCTCCTATTGCTGCTAACCAGCAAAAAGAGCTTGGCCCCCTTCACTTGACACCCACCCCTCAGCTATTTGTATACATTGCTCAAATCCCCTCTCAGCCTTCTCTTATCCAAACTAAACAGCCCTGGGGCTCTCAGTCTCTCTCCATAGGGTAGATGCTCAAGTCCCCCACTCACCCTCATGCTAGATCTGCTGGACACACTTTTCCTGATGCACCGCAGGATGGCATTTGCTCTCTTGGCCATAAGGGCANCAGGATGGCATTTGCTCTCTTGGCCATAAGGGCACATTGCTGGCCCATGCAGAACTTCAAATCACAGAATCAGTTAAGGGACCACAACGATCAGCTAGTTACAACCCCCCTGTCATGGGCAGGGTCAACTCATACTAGATCAGGCTACCCAGAGCC
>VWYK01010575.1:0-21505 GCA_013399775.1 Semnornis frantzii | reverse complement strand
GGGTTTTGTTCATTTGTTTGCTTGGAGTTTAGTTTGGGCTTTTTGTTTGTTCTTGTCTGGTTTTGTTGAGATTTGAGGAATTTTTCACAGAACCATGTGAACTGTAAAATCACAGAATGGTCTGGGTTGGAAGGGACCTCCAAAGGTCTAGTCCAACCCCCTCTGCAGTCTGCAGGGTCATCCTCAACTAGATCAGGTTGCCCAGAACCCTTTTAAGCCCTTGGTGAGCCCTGAATATCTCCAGGAATGGGTCCTCAGGAACCTCTTGGTCAACATGTTCCAGTGTTCCACTACCCATATGGTAAAGAACTTGTTTCGAACATTCAATCTAAATCTGCTCTGCTCTAGTTTGAAGCCATTGCATCTCATCCTGTCACTGCAGGCCTTTGTAAACAATGAAGGCATCACTGGACTCCATCATTACTCATCACTCAACATGCTTACATTCTTCGCTGGTGTGATGGTTTTGGGGCCTGGGTGCTCTAAGACGACCACAAAGTCCTCCATAAAGAGGTAGACACTTAAGGATGCCATAAATTAGTTCAGAATTAATGGGGGAAAAAACCTCACCAGTCTTACATTCTCTCCAAAGAGCATGGCAATAGCTATACATACTTGCAAATAGCTATACATACTGAGGCATAGGAAGCTTCATGGAAACGTGAGGAGGAATTTTTTCAGTGTGAGGGTGACAGAAGGCTGGAACAGGCTGCCCAGGGGCATTATGGAGTCTCCCTCTCTGGAGATATTCAAAACCCGTCTGGATATTTTCCCATGTGATCCCATGTGTTCCCATAGGTGATCTTGCTCTGCTGGGGATTGGACTGGGTGATCTTTCAAGGTCCCTTCCAGCTCCTGACATTCTGTGATAATGGTAGGAACTCCCCAGTGCCAATTTTAAAATGACAGACTGTCTTTTCCAGCAGTTTTTCTGTACAGATACCACGGAAACATCAAACTGGCGAGTTGAACTGCTGTCACTTAGACGATGGAGATGTTGCTGAGAAATACGTCAATAGTTAGTGTGTATAGGGGAAATATGCATGTCAAACTGATTTGTAAAGGTTTGCTCCAGCATTATTAGTAACTGCCATCTCACGGTATGTAATTATATGATCATGCAGCATACTTCAATGATAATGCAAAAGTAGTTAATTCATGGGAGGAAAAAAAATATATACTAGGCTGGCTAATTAGGACTGTGCAATAGACGTGGCCTCCACTACAGTTCGCCACATTCTTTCCTAAGTAGCCTATCATCTTCTTAAAAAGGCCCTAAAACATCTAATGCTTACTTAAAATTAGCTCCTGCACCTCACAAGCAGGTTTATAGAAGCAGCAATACTTTTTACTGGACCAGCTGGTACTTCCAGAAGGAACAAAGCTTGTCTCTTCTGAGATAAAGAGACAGAGTTTATCTCTTCTTGCCTCCACCAAGTGGTGGAATAAAAGCTGTTCCTTCACTCCCTACAATACTTATTTCACTTACCACTGCTGATCCCCCCCAAGTCTGCAGAAGTACATTTGCCTTGACCTCAATGAGAGCAGCAAATCTGACTCCAGGGACAATGTGGATGTTAGGACTGTACTGTCTGTGTACTCAAAGATATGGGAATGCATATGGCCATTATCATGTGGGCCTATAATGGCGATCCCTCCCACGTGCAGTGAGGCTGGATCTCTTTCTGAAAAGCATATCAGCTCAGCTAGCAGTTAGCCCTCACTGAAGAGACAAACAAATGTGTTCCCATGCTCAGCGCTACTCAGTTTGCATAAATTTTATCTATTTTTTACAGCTGATGATAGAATGGTTTGGATTGGAAGGGTCCACACTCAAGATCATCTAGTTCCAACCTCTCTGCCATGGGCAGGAACACCTTCCATGAGACCTGGTTGCCCAAGGGCCTGTTCAACCTGGCCTTGAACACCTCGCGGGGAGGGAGTATCCACAGTCTCCCTGGGGAACGTGTTGCAGTGTCTTGCCCCTTCAACACCCATCACTTGTTTAAATTCAAATAGGCAAGGGAGAAGAAAACAGATGTTATATTCAAAAAGTTGGGTTTTTTGCATCTCCCTAAAAATTAAAAAAAAAAAAAAAAAAAGCACAGGTAACTCAGTAGTTCCTCCCTATTTCCCTAATTAAACAGCTTGCCCTTTCTCCGAATACTTGCATTTAAAATACATACAAATCTCAAAACCCAGATTCCAATCAGTTTGCCACAGATATAACTTCAAAGTTCTCTACTTCTGAATATCTGATTATGCGAAAATATAAGGTGCTTTTCTGGCCTCACGTTTAAACAAAATGACAAAATGCATAGGTAATAGTTATTCATATCCATGCCTTTAGTGAAAATCACAACCAATCAACAGCTATCATCACAAGAGAGCAGGCTGGCCAGATAATAAAGTGCTGAAATTCAGCCTCCCCGGGAAAACAAAATCACATTACCATATACAGTAATGTTAATTTTGGGTTGTCTACTAACTGGTCATGTTTCTAAAGGCTGTTTTTCCTCTCAGTTTTATATCCTTCATGCATGCTCTTATCCTCTCCCTGGATCCATTTCTCTATGCAACACCAGCCCACGTGGCTCTGGCACAGTGCTAATGTGAACATGCTAGAAATCACTTCTTGGTCCCCATGACCTTTTCAGCAAGGAATAATGTCATAAACCCTTCCTTGATTAATTCATTATCTGGGCTATTTCTTCTGAGTGTGTTTGGAGGGGGCTTGTCAGCCACAATGAAGCACTTGTGAAAGCGTGACCTGTTCAGGTCTGGCAGGCAGTAGAAGCCCTGTACATCATCTCTTGGCTCATGTACACCCTAGATTAAAAATGCTTGGAATGCGATCTTACAGCTGTAGGAGCAGATAAGCAAAAGCAGAGGAGTACTTAGGTGATCACACAAAGAATCACAGAATGTTATGGGTTGGATCTGGAAAGATCATTCAGTCCAACCCCCATTACCAGAGCAGGATCACCTACGGTAGGTCACACAGAAATGCATCCAGGTGGGTTTTGAATGTCTCCAGAGAAGGAGATTCCACAGCCTCTCCTGGCAGCCTGTTACAGTGTTTGTCATCCTCATGGTACATGAAATCTCCTCGGCTCTAGCTTGCACCTGTTGCCCCTTGATCCTATCATTGAGTATCACTGACAACAGTCTGGCTCTGTCCTCCTGACAATTGTCCTTTGCATATCCATAAACATTAACTAGGTCANGTCCCAAATCTCTACAGGTCCATGGGATTGTTCTTCCTCGGATGCAAGACTCTGCACTCAGCCTTGTATTTCATTCAATTTCTCCCCACACAACTCTCCAGCCTATCCAGGTCCCATGGAATAGCAGCACAGCCTTCGGGTGAGTCAGCCACTCCTCCCAGTTTGGTCTCATCGGCATCCCTGACTGGAGCTTCGGGAAGACGATAGACTTCCCTACAATGAGGGCTGGTTTGGCATATTTGCCCCTTTGTTCTCTTTAGAAGTGATTCTCTAACCCCTACAATTCTTCTCTTCTGAAGAGTGCCTGACCCCACAAACTGCACCCATCACTGCTCCTGCCTGTGTGCCCAGTCCCAAAGACTGCGCCCATCACTGTTCTTGCCTGTGCCTAACCCCACAGGTTGCCACAGCATGCCCAGATGCCTCACCACGCCCCATCCTACTCCACCTTGCAGTGAGCGACCCCTGAGCTCCTGAAGCATTTAAAGAACCTGCTGAGGCTCTGCCTGCACCAGCATGGGGCAGGAGGGTTGCTCCGCTTGCATGCCAGCTTCGGCCATCTCTGCTGCTCTGATGTGGGGACAGTTCTGCTCTGGAGATGGTCTCTGTCTTCTGACCCTATGATCGCTTTAGAGGACATTTAAGAAATGTGTTTCGGTCACTGCTTTATGATGAATATGAATTAGTGGCACAATCCATTCTTTTTTGATGCTCTCTGCACAACAACAAATTATCTACCACTGATATACAACACCTACACAGATAAAATAGGACCAGATACTGGATACCAGCTTGTCTCTTCTGCACAGCTCTTTGGAGACAACCGAGGTGACAAACTCCCAGAATTATCTGCTAAGCAATGTATTTTCATATATTTTAGCATATTCTGTTCAGAAGCCTTCAGCTTTTGGAGTATTTGGACAATTTTCAGAGTAATTATCTAAGTCCAAGAATATAGAGCAAACAATTTTGATGTTGCAGCCTTCATGGATCTTGTTTTAATATATTTCTTCTTTTTTTTTTTTTTTTTTTTTTTTTTTTTTTAAATCTGGTCAGAGTGAAATTGTGTCTGAAATGTATGAGTACTAAGCTGTCATGGGTTTCACTGCCATCCATGTTTTCCTCACTGATTAAAATCTCACATTTCTATAGCTACAGAATCACTTATTTTACTAGGAAACTAATACTAGCCTTTTTTTTTTTTTCACCAGTTTTGCAAAGCATGCACTTGGTAGAGCTTAGAAATTGCACTAGGTTAAAAATGCCAAAACAGAGGCCAGTGTCTGGAAGCTTTGACAGGAAGCCGAAGAGCAGAGAAACCATCTTCATGATGTCTCTGAGGCAGGTGGTGTGCTGCTCCAGTGGCACTAACAAATCCCAGATGACAACACTAATGTGGCTGCCTCCTCTTAATAGCACTGCTGGGTTCTCAGCTATGAGATGCTACTGGGAGAAAATCTTCTAATCTCATCAGCAGTGATCATGCAATCATGGAAGTCAAGTGTGGAAGGGGTGATTTTGAGAAAGCTGTTTACAGATGAGATTTTCATCCCTTACAGCCACTGTTGTCACTGCACAGTCACAGCCCATAAACCCAGCTAAACTCACAGGGACTAGCAGAAAACAGGGAATACCAGTGAACCATGTGTCCTGCCACATTAACTACCTTTAAACACAAGAACTAGTTTTCATAAATTTATTCAGTTTCAAAGCCAGGTGATAATTTGTAGGGCTTCCCATGCTTAAGGCATAAGCAATCCAGTTCAGTGAGCTTCAGAGATCATCAAGAAGACGCTGCAGCAGAACAAGTGAATGGTGAAAATACACTTGCAACTGGACAAATACCAAGGAGGTAAGAGCACAAAGCAAGGTCTTCCTGTTTTCATTCTTTTTGTCACAAAACTAGCATTTGGGACCATGAGAGGTTTGCGTGCTCCAGTCAGCCAAGTGGAAAAAGCTTAACAGAGGCTCACAGACTTACATGTGTGAGGAGATGCATCTGCACAGCCTTCTCAGCACCAATGTCCTTCCTCTGCCAGGATGCTGGACTCCTTGGGTCCCTACCACAGGTCACGTCAGCCAGACAGTCACAGCCCACAGGAGATACCACAGCCGCAGCTGTGCCCTGCCTGAGGACACAGAAGCTCTTCTGCACACTGCACAGGGGCTAGACTCCTAACAGAGTGTTGTGCCTACATCCAGCTGTGAAAAGGTCCCATCTGCACATCCTCTCAAATTCTCCACATCAGGAAAAAAGCAGATTTTAATGTACTCTCAAGGATGTTCATAGAAACAACTCTTCTAAGGACAGACTGCTGGCAGTTTTATTGCACCTGTAGCTTGCAGTTGAATCATAACCATGGTTGCAGAACTGCTTTTCTGCAGCTGTGGTGTATGATGGGATTATTGGCACAAGTGCTGTGAAAAAATTATGCTCGTAATTCACCTACATTAGCAATAAACCCCAAACCTTAACTGCAGAATGAGGAAGACTGGTGCCCTTTGTCTCTGAAGATCTAGCTACGTGCCAACATTTTCATTTATATAGCAGATAAATCTGTTTTGCAGAGAAACCAAGAAGGTTCAAACCAGTCAGGACTGCCCTCTTGCTGGTGCACAGTTCAAATAGCGATCTGATGTCTCTGTGCTGGATAAAATAGAATAGAATCACAGAAGAGGGAAAAGGCCTCTAAGATCATCAGGTTCAACAGCCAACCTGAGCCCACCATGGCAGCTGTACCACCTCCCTGGGTAGCCTGTTTCAATGCCTAACCACTTTTTCAGAAAAGAATTTTTTTCCTAACATGCATTGGCCAAGAGAGTCAATGGCATCCTGGGGGGCATCAAGAAAAGTGTGGCAAGCAGGTCTAGGGAGGTTCTTCTCCCCCTCTACTCTGCCTTTGTGAGACCACACCTGGAATACTGTGTCCAGTTTTGGGATCCCCAATTCAGGAGAGACAGGGACCTGCCAGAAAGAGTCCAGCAGAGAGCCACGAGGATGGTTTGAGGACTTAAGCATATTCCCTACAAAGAGAGACTGAGAAACCTGGGGCTGTTTAGTCTGGAGAAGAGAAGACTGAGAGGAGATCTGATCAATGTGTACAAATATCTGAGGGGTAGGTGTCAAATGCCTGGGACCAATCTCTTTTCAGCGGTCAGCAGCAATAAGACAAGGACCAACAGCTACAAACTGGAACAGAGAAGGTTTCACCTCAATACGAGGAGAAACTTCTTTACAGTTAGGGTGACAGCCCTGGAAGAGGCTGCCCAGAAAGGTTGTGGAGTCTCCTTCTCTGAAGACTTTCAAGCCTGCCTGGATGCATTCCTGTGTGAACTACCCTAGGGGATCCTGCTTTGGACAATCTCTGGAAGTCCCTTCCAACCTCTAATATTCTGTGATTCTGTGAATCTAAACCTCTGCCACAAGCCTACAAAGAGAGCAGTGTGGAAGCTCCCTTGGCGCAGTGCATCTCTTCAGCATTCATGTCCCTCTGAGAGACTTCTGTACAGTATGATACATATTGCATCAAGTTTCCAGATAGAGAAGAGAAAAAAACAAAATATCTATAAAAACAGCAAGAAAACCTTGTAACTAATAACTGGTAATATCAGGAAGAGTCAGACACACCAATATTTTGGCAGTGAAGAGAAGGAAGAGTATGACACCAGTTCTTTAACAGAGGAAGTGAGCAAACACGCAATAGAAAGATGAAATGTTAAACACTGAACTATTCAAATATGGATCCCAGGCAGACATCCTTAAGAAGCTGCACTCGAGAATGGATAAGGAATACTTAAGTACCAAGACATCTGCTTATTTCATAGCAGCTAGCTAAAAAGTAGATCATCTATGTTTTCAGTACACTCCTGTACAGTGCTTGAATGGACTTCGGTGCGCAGAAAGCTTCTGCCTGTCTGCCAGATGTGCTTTGGCTTAGAGAACTTTTGAGTTAAAAGCACTACTGAGTTTTTCCTGTTGTTATTCAGGAAACTGAGGGATGCACTTGTCTTTAATCATCTTCCATCAACAGATGCAGGAATACACATCTCTGACAAGCATTTAGGAAATTCGGGAGTATCTTAGGACTTTTGCAGCTATTTCTTCCCTGCTTCTCTGTGCATCTCATAGAACACAGCAGGCACAGTTTTTCAGACCTACTAAATCTGTCTGGTGGTGGAAAGCCAAGTTAAAAAGCTAATCAGCAACTTCAGATTCTTCTTGCCAAGTAAGTGTCCCTTCTGCTGTTCGGCAGGAATGGAAATGGCAACCTGAGCCTGTCTGAAGTGCAGCCAACGACTCTCACTGCTGCAAATTAAATTAAATATATCCATTATGGACTTCATATTTGATTTTATTTTCGGGTAATATGGAATTTTACTCAAATCTTAAAGTCTAAATCTGTTACTTTGTCCCTTCAATTTTAATAAGGCTGTAAAATCTAGATCATAACTTCAGAGTGTAAGTACAAAGCAATAAAGTCATCTATCACTGGTTGGATAACACAGATTGCATTCCTAATTGTTCTCTACCATTTTGAAGCAATTCACCATTTACTGAACGTCAATGAATGAGATCTTTGAAAAAATACAGCTGTTAGGAGAGATTAATAACATCTCCTCACCTCTTATCACAGGAGTTCAAGGTATTCTCCAGTTATTGCTATTCTTCTCCACACAGAGCTAAAGAAAGGGGATGAGAACACAAAAAACATGAGCAGTTTTCAGTTGTGAAGATATGGCAAGACAGGCAATGACATTTTGCTTCAAAGCACAGCCTATTTGGTGCAGTGAAATTTTTCTGGCTTTTAAAATGGTAAATCTATTTTAAACTAGACATCACTGAGCATTCAAGCTACCATTTAGGAGCAGTACAGTCAGGTGCCTTCTGATGCTTGCAAAACATTGTGACACACTGTCATAGTGCTGATGTCTAGCTTCAACAGTTTTCCACTCAGATTTATTACCAACCATTATAACCCCTTTAACTTTATGCTGTTTATGCTAACTACAGCACTTGGAATTTCTGGAAAAGGAGATTTCTTCAGACAAAGATCAGACCAGTGCTAACAAAACTTCATTGTTCTGGAAATGTCTAACTGCCTTCTGAATCTGTACAGCTTTCTTTAAGAAAGCTAACAAGCAGTTATCAAACATCTGCATCAGACATTCCACTAAGAGGAAAATAACAAGACTTAGAACCAAATAGATGTTCTGGAAGTTTACTGGGAGAAACCCTGACCCTTTTTCTAAGAACAGTCCAGCAGCTCATGCAACACCGCACATAGATAAAGAAAAATATTCAAAGCCAGTTAAATCTCTTTGGTAACATTAGTAGTTTTAAATCAAAACCAGGTTTTCACATCTCCTTCATCATCTACTCACAACCACTAAAATCACACATGAGTAATTGAGGATCTAGTTTCCAACTTTTCACTCCAATAATTTGAAGTATTACTGGCTGAACAGCAAGCAACAAAATGTCTCATATGAGGAGTGTGGAAAAGCAAGAAAAGATTTGTACCATTGTGCTTTTAGCTGTACAAGAGTAAGATCAGTAGGAATTGGTCAGGAACATATAGCAAGGCAAAGTTATAAAAACTAGCATGTTATTGGGTTTGTTTTGTTGTTTGTTTTGGGTTTTAATGGCAAATATTTCTGCACAGCAACAGAAGTGTTAACCCATCTCCTCAAAAGAGCAGGTAAAAGGTGACCAAGCTAAGCCTCAGCATTCCCAGACACTGGACATTAGTGGAGGTTGAAACTCAGTTTGTACTCCCTTGCTAACAAGCTGAAATTTTGTTTAATTGATTTTGATACGCTAGGAGGCAGATATCTAAATAAAAGATTACAAATCTTCCTGTGAAAAATCCTGAAGCCTATTTTACTGTTCATAGAATCACAGAATGGCTTCAGTTGGAAGGGACCTTAGAGATGGTTCCTGGCCAATTTTAATTCTATCTGGGTCCTAGCTTTCCTAACCTGATCCCTGGCTGCTTAGATAACTTCTTTGTATTCCTCCCAGGTTACCTATCCCTTTTCCCACCCTTTGTAGGCTTACTTTTTGCAACTAACAGTGTCCAGTAGCTCCTTGTTCATCCATGCAGTCCTCCTGGTATTCTTTCCCACCTTCCCCTCTATCAGGATGCACTGCTTCTGGGTTCAGAGGTGATCCTTGAACACTATCCAGTTTTCTTCAGCCCTCTTTCCTCCAGGGCTTTGGCTTTATCTCATGGTACCCTGCTAAGTAGATTCTTGAGGAGTTCAAAGTCTACTCTCTGGAAGTCTAGGCTAATGAGCTTTTTATGCACCCTCCTTGTCCTAAGGATCATTAATTCAACCATTTAATGGTCATTGCGGCCAAGGTGCCATTGAGCTTCACACTGCACATCAGCCCTTCCATGTTGGTAAGAACAAAGTCCAGCACAGCACTGCTTTTTGTTGGCTCCTCTGCCACTTGGAGGAGGAAATTATTATGTATTCCAGGAAACTTCTGGACTGCTGATGCTTTGCTGTGCTGTACCTCCAATACATATTGGGATGGTTGAAGTTCGCAATGAAGACCAGGGATTTTGAACACAAGCCATTCCCATCTACAGAGGTACTCACCCATTTGGTCTTCCTTATCAGGTGGTCTGTAGCAGATCCCCACTATGATATCACCTGGCCCTCTCTTCCCTTTAACCTTGGCACGTAAACACTCAGAGAGTTCCTCATCTTTCCCATGAATCCATGGAATTCCATCTGGACTTTGATGTAGATGCTGACATCCTCTCCTGTTCTTCCCTGCCTGTCTTTGTGGCTCTTCATTTTGCTAAGAGTAGGCAGACTACTGCATACCTTTGAAAAAAAAAAAAAAAAGTGGCTTTACAGCACCTGAAGATTTGCTTCTCTTCCTCTATGATAACATATTTGTTTGCTGCAAACTCAAGAGCATGCTAAATCTGTGCCAGCTCCAACCAAGTCTGAGGAAATGCAGTGACAAAAGGAAGATAAATGCTAGCTGGAAAACTGTTTCCTCTACAACCAAAGAGAATTGTTTTAAGGCATATTAAATTCAGGCTAAGTGCATTTAGTGACCCGCTAGCATTTGTTGCTGAAAACAGCTGGATTTGAAATGCCAAGCCTCAGCTTTGATTAACTATGCAGTAATCTACAAGGACAGCTCTAAGACACAGAACAGATTTATCTTTAGCAGGAAAAAAAAAAAAGCTTAATGTTTCCTCTCGTTAACTCTTGATAAAAATTAATTGGAGAGGCAGCAAATATGCAGATCAATGGTGGCACCTGCATGATTCCTTTTTGCAGCAGCAAACAATATGAATTTTAGATTAACTGTCCTAATGTAATGTTACCAGAGATATTTTTGGTGCAAAAGATGAAACTCACAGCAGTGGCATGTTTAGCACAGGCAGTGCACTGCTGAATGGAAAGGCAAAGGTGGAGGTTGAGCAATTTGTCTTATATTTAATAAAAGCCACAAAATCCTCCAAGATCCATCCTGCATGAAATGGCTGTGCTGATTACATGGGTACTCCCAAGGAGCACACAGGTGGATGCAAAATGAACAGACAAAGAATAGATTTGCAGCACTTAGAAAGTGAAATGTGCCGTTTACAAAAAATCCAATCAATCAGGTTTAACAGGCTATAAAGAGATTTCAGTGAATAAGAATTTCTGGGATTTCATGCATTCCCTAATGCTTTCCAAAGCCACATTTTCACAAACTAAAGCAGCACCAAGCTCACTGTACTACAAAAGGTGTAATTTTTGCTAAGGAAGATGACTGAGGATTTTTATGAAGACCCTCACAGGCAGCACAAGCTTTAAAGAGGATGAAGGTTAAGCTTCTTAAATTCACACAGAGTAACAGCAGCACATTTAAACACCTAGCCTAGTGCTTCATGTCACATAGCCAAGGGAGCTGGAGTTCCCTCATGACAATATGGTGAATGCAAGGATCCTTAGGATTGCTGAGGAAGGGCAAGCGTTGCACCCAGGACAGAGCACATGTCTTCAACACAGCAGGCGGTTCCAGGAAGGCTTCTGCTCCCCAAGAGGTGCTGCCTCTACTTCTCTCCCTTCTGGTGGCAGATATTAAATGGATGTGAAGTGGCACGACAGCTTTAGCCAGACCCCAACACATTTCAGCCCCCCTGAAAGAACCAAAACTATACAGAAAGATGTAACCTGTGTACCTTGTTTCCTTTTTGTGTTAGATTTTCTGAACCCCATAAAGCAAATCTCCCTACTGAGAACTACTGCTGCTTCCAAACTAGAGAAGACTGACATAAGCTTCCAAAGACACCCTCAGGCACTTTTTCCACATGCACAATTTCTCAGAGCAAAACTTCACTGGCATACTTTCACCACTCTGCCAGTTATGTGCTCATAGCATGGTCTTAACCTTTTCATCCTTCATTCTAAAAGGACAAATGTGATAAAAACTATCCACTATTTAATGCAGCTGGATCCAAGACCATCAGATCTATAGAGGTCATGTCTGCTCTGCTCTTGTACAGACTGAATCTCAAAAAGATGGTGGTCCTTCCACCCACATCCCTGCTGAGTGACTAATTAGGCTAAGTGGACTGCTGGGCTAGGGGATTAAATGCAAAACGGAAAACAAATTCATGGAGCTTTCCCTTCCAATGGTATTTCTCTTGTAAATTAAGCAAGCATCTGCTCAAACTGGGCTCCCAGGTGTGCTGGTTTGAGCTAATTGGAATATTTTAATAGAGAAAATGATACTGTAGGCTGTGAAGGAAAACAGTGGTGATGTCTACTTCACTCATAGGCTTGCTGTGAATGTTTACAAAAAAGATAAGAGTCTCTCGAGCGGGCAGTCTGGGTCACAAGGCACTGGCTTGCTTCTTGGGTCTTGGGGCTAGCAGCTTCACGGGGCANGAGCGGAACTCCCAAGCCGTCACAACAGGCCATAAAAAGAATAGTGTCTAAATGCAAATACAGGTAAAGACAAATGCTTTCCTTGTCCCCTAGATTGGTGATGCCAGTTGGAACTATTCAGCATAGTCAATATGAGACGACTTTCTGACAAAGCATTAAGAATAGCCATATATTCTGTCAAGATTTAATTTTAAACAGATCCAAGTGTAGCCTGAAGTAAACAGCAGCATAACTACAACACTGATAAAGCTGAGACAGGGTTGATAGTAGCAAACATTTCACCCAGGAGGAAAGGACACAGCTGCATAGCCAGATGCTGGCAAGAACAACACAGTCCTGATTCTAACATGGTCACTGTAGGTCAACCAGATGTCTAAGTAGCATGGAAAAAACTTCATCAAAAGAAAATGCTTCTGAAAAGCATATTTGCTGTTTATGCCCACTTTCTCTAACCTGCATGAACCCTTCTACATTTGCATTTTTGCACACCCCGTCTTCTTTTAGGAACTGAAAATTTTAACCTTCCCTTCTGAATCAGGCAAAGGGAGATAAGGTATTCAGCATACTGGATACACCTCTTGTTCCCATAGCTCTACACCAACTCTTTCAATCAACCTACAACACTCCTGATCACTACTGCATGTTTAAGATCACAAAGTGTTCATCTCAGCATCTGAGTTACTGAAGGCAAAATAGGTTGGTAAGTATGATGTTCTACATACCATTAACCAGCTGAAAGGATGCTGTGGAGAGGTTGGTGCTGGTCTCTTCCCACAGGTAAATAGTGATAGAACAAGAGGGAACGTCCACAAGCTGCAACTGGATAGGTTTAGACTAGATATTGGGAAAAAACATTTTCACAGAAAGAGTGGTCAGGCATTGGAATGCGCTGCCCAGGGAGATGGTTGAGTCACCAACCCTGAATGTGTTTGAAAGCCATTTGGATGTGGTGCTTGGGAATATGGTTTAGGGCACACCCTGTAGAGCAGGGATATGGGTTGGACTTGGTGATCCCGAGGGTCTTCTCCAACCTGAACGTTTCAGTGTCCTTAGATAATCATGGAATCAGTCTTTACAGCTTGCATACATAGGCACCATAAAAATCCCTCTGCCCTCGGGAAGGACTACAGCTTGCTTTAACATTATGGCATTGTGGATTTTCTTAAGCTCTCCTCAAAGCATTGGAATGATTCTATAAAACTTCCTGACTTATCTTGCAAATTAATTCAGAGCTGCAAATGTGGCTCTAGAGGCTGATTCTCCCTATGTCTGCACTCTGTTTAATTATGCTCAAGGAAAAGCAGCAGCAGCCGAGGACAGAACACTGCTGCTCTGCCAGCACAGTGTTCACCATCAATGACATGAGGAGTAAAGGCACTGCAGAAGCCAGGACACTGGGGATCTGGCTTTAAAATACACCCTTACAATCCCCCTGGAGAGGACACTGCAAGTGGAAAGGGATGTCCGTATACTCCATAACCTAAAGCTCTTAGTCTCTAGATGTTTCTAAGACTTGGAATAACTCAAGGAGAAAATGCAAATATTGCTAGGTATACCCCAAAGGGTTCAAATTACATCTCAGGGCTCAGGAAAAAGCCCTGCATGACTAAAAGCTGCAATCAGGAGCTTGGCATTGAGCCATCCAGCCATAAGCATGATTGTTAGTGCTTCGGTTTCATCAGATGCTATCCCTGTAGCAGAACTATCAGCACATTAAGAGCAAAATGTCTTTTCTCATGCAATTTTCAAGGCTACCTTTGTAGCATATCAGAAGTTTTCATTGAAGAATGCTTCTGCATCTCAGTTGGGCTTCGAGTCTTCAGCCAGACCTCATGCCTGTCCTCATTTCCACGCTGCACTGAACTTTTGGTTGCCCACATATGAATCACTGACTCACAGAAACATTCAGGCTGGAAAAGACCCTCAGGATCACCAAGTCCAAGTTATAACCTTACTCTACAAGGTTCACCTTAAACCATATCCCTAAGCACCACATCCAAACAACCCTTAAACACATCCAGGGTGGGTGACTCAACCACCTCCCTGGGCAGCTCATTACAGGGCCCGAAATGCAGTTTTGCTGACAAGTCACCCTTCCATATCAGCAATACTTAAAATGTTTTTCCGTCTACCTGCTGCCAGCAAACTAGATGCTTCCACGTATTCAGTTTTGCAGTCAGGAAGGCACAAACGGAAGGTAGCTCCCCTTCTGCTTTCTGTTTGTTTTAAATGACTGAATGACTGTCTGAAAATGTTTTTCTTTTCTTCTCTGGGTAAAAATGGGACTGTGAGCATAAGATGCAACATTAAGGTACACAACTTGGCATTTTTTTCTCTCCCTTCTTCAAACATAAATAAAAAAGGCATCCCAATGGACAATTAAGGTCTGAAATGTGAGAGCACAGCAAGACACTTTCGAAAAAGCAGTTTCTGATGGTAAGCAAACTAATATCAGGCATAAAATTCATAATAGAATCTGTCCCCAGTCACTAACTCCTATTTGCTCAGTCCAAATTCCTACTGCTCTCTTGCAGGCCGGCAAGTAATTCAATTCCTCTATTACTAAAATACATATGTATATATATACACACACATACTTATATATACACACACACATATACTCTTTTCCCCCACCCCAATCTCTCTCTGGGAAGATTGTTTTCTGTTATGTATGGATAACACATCTCAATGATGATTGGCTAGATGAGGACATCCTTCTGCCACATCCATCATCCCTGACTTTTAACTCAAATGTTTGTTGTCATCTTCAGGCTATTTCAGTAGAAAACCACAATATTAAGCTTTGAAGGACCACAAATAATTTTTTAAAAAACCCACAAAACACAAATTAAATTTTTAATAAACCCACCAAACCGACCAACCCATGAAAAACAACACCCTGTCTTCTGCAAATTTCCTTTCAGTCTCTCCAAAGAAAAAGCAATCACTTCTGCATATTAAGTGAACTGACTTCAATCTCAAGGACAGAACAATGTGTGTTATAATCCCAGGAAAAATAATTTTACAAGAATAAGTGCTGTGACATTTCTGGCTGCTGTGGTACCAAACTATTAGAAAATAAATGTTAAATCAATTTAAATGGTAGCTCCTAGTACAATCTAGGATTTGCTGAGCTAGCAGTTCACAGAGATACGTGTGCTGGCCGGTGTTGATCTGATTCAGCATATTACCCAACAATCAATAGTTCCCTTTGTGATATTCTACCAATCCAAAGCCTGGGTTTGAATGCATTGCCATATCTGCCCCTGTTCCACATAAATCACTGGGTTTTAGGTCAGCCGTTCCTTCCTATGGGTAATGTAGGTCAGTTTATCACCAGCTGCACCCATACCAGACCAAGAGTTGCTCATACCTCCCTTATGTTCCTCCTCCAGCCACGAATTTACGATACAATTGCGTGTGGTTGCACATTGTTGTTACTACTATTACCTCCCAGTCATGGGGTTGTTGTGACCCAGATGGAGGACCTGACACTTGGCCTTGTTGACCTTCATACAGCTGACCTTGGCCCATCAGTTTAACCTGTTCAGAGCCCGCTCTAAAGCTTCCCTACCCTCTAGTAGGTCACACAGCCACCAAGTTTGGTGTCATCTGCAAACTTACTGAGGGTGCACTTAATGTCCCCATCCAGATCATTGATAGATACAGTAAAGAGAACAGGCCCCAGTAGTAAACCCTGGGGGTTCGCTAAGGACTGGACACTAGCTTGATTTACCAAGGTACAATAGCAGCTTTTCATAAGTCATTTTGACACCAAAATTGTTGTTTCACACTCTCAGTAGCTTCAAATGAAACTACCACCAGGCATTATTCCAATGGGTTAGAAGTTACTTCAAGCGTGTGCAGAAATAACCAGCATATGTCAGCTGCAGCAAGGCTTTTACAGTATATTAATCCGTTTTTCAAATTGATCTTGAACTCTGAGAGCACTTTAAATCTCAAATAACTTGTGAGGAAAAAAAAAAATAACACTTAATGAAGCACCAAAAAAAATTACTCAGGCAGTAGAATGGGGCGTGAGCTTTAAAAACGTCATGTCTTGCCACAGGGATAAGCTGGGAGCCTGAAGTAGACAAGAGCTTCTGCATATGCCTAAGTAAGCCAGACCTACATGGCTCTGACTGCTTGATGTAAAGTGCTGCATAACAGTTATGCTTTGGATGGTTAAAATAAGGAAAAGGAAGGTGTCTTTCAGGCAAAACGCATCTTATGGGAAGGGCAGAAGGAAATTCTTCTGCCGGTCATAGAAATGTAGGGTGAAATGACAAATGGCAATGGCAAAACCACCACAATACTCAGGAGGAGGGATGTTAAAGAGCAGGATTCTGTCTATGGCAAATGAACAGAAAGTAATGTTCATGGAATAAAAGGAGCAGAAAAAATAAAGCTGTTGAAGAGGTGATAATACAAATCAAAGCTCTTTGTCAACAGAGAATAGCAACAGCAAAAGAAAGAACTGATCATTCAGCTTAAACTTGAGGCCGTAGCTCTAAGGATTGAGGGCTATATTTAAGAGATGCAGCACCCAACTTCTCCCACTTAGACCTCCTAAGAAGTCTGCGTGTTTTCAGAAGGATCTGTCTCCTATTGAGACAATTAAAACTTGCTCCACTTCCAAACAATTCTGCAGCTCACCGCGCCCACTGAATGAGAATATGCAGTACCTGTACCTTTGAGCAACATCCAAAATAAACAAGACTGCCTCTGAAAATCCAAAAGGAGGATCAGGCCTGACTGAGCTACAGGGTGCATTAAGCTCCTTTTAAATATTTTGAAGGCCTTTGACTATGCAGTATGAGTAAAACAGTTCTTGAGGAAGAGGCCAAATGCAGGCTTGGGATCTGAATCAGAGATAGCAAAATATGGAATTGAACCAGGACCATTAAAGTTCCCTCTGGTACAGCGAAGAGACATTTAATCATCTCATACATGAGGCACAAGCTCTACATCACAAAATTTCTTCACCCACAAGCCAGGAAATTTGTCATAAATTATTTGGGTATGTGTAATGCAGCCCAGGAACAGCAGCACAGATTAGATGATAATCCTGAGATCTCTTCCCAAAATGTTTTCCTAGATTAGTTACATATGAATTTCATCTCAATTCTCTTAGAACAGCATTCAGAAATAAAGCAAATCTGTGTGCCTTCTGCAACTGTAAACCTCACCTAGTACATATTCTTTTTTACACTGGCCACAAAAGCAGAGGAAATTTTACATTTTCTAGCTAAAATCTCCAAGCTTCAAGTTTGAGAAAGCATTCCTAGAAATCCAAAATAATTGCAGTAACATTCTTCAGAGGTCAACATCAAACCAGAACACTTCAGCTAGCTTAAACTGATCATGATCTCCAACTGGCAAAAAGTCTCCACACCCTTATCTTTGCTATTCCGTGTATTTGGCATAGGAAAGGCAGAATTTACAGTGATGTGTCTTATGGGGAATCTCTGGAAATTAGGCTGACCATTTTAGTTGAAAATTAAGCAGTCCCTGAAAAATGACTGGGATTATTGTGACAGGACAGAGTCTTGGCCAGGAATAAAGCCGGTAAATGAGTGGGACAAAGGAGGCTCTCTTACAGATCTTCTGACGTGCTGCCATAGTTAGGATACACATTGCTGCCTGCTGCCACTGCCCACCACTGGCACATTAGTATCCCCAGAGCTATGACTGTGCCCAGGCAGGATCTGGGGAGCAAAGAACGCCTTCTGCTCAAGAGAAGGGGTTGTGCTAACAGGCATTTGCTCTAAGGGAGCCTGAGTTAAAACCACAAAGCCTAACAAACACATACAAAAGTAGAATTGTAGAATTGTTCTGATTGGAAAAGACATAAAACCACATCTCAGAGTGCCACATCCACATGTTTCTTGAACACCTCCAAGAATGGTGGCTCTACCACCTCCCTGGGCAGCCTGTCCCAATGCCTGACCACTCTTACAGGAAAGATTTTTTCCTAACATCTAAATCTTTCCTGGCACGATTTCAGACCATTGTCTTCTTATTCTGTCACCTTATATTAGGGAGAAGAAATCAACCCTCCCATTTCACTACAACCTCCTTTCAGGGAGCTGTAGAGAGCAATGAGATCTCCCCTCAGTCTCCTCTTCTCTAGACCGAACAATTCCAGTTGCTCAGCCACTCCTCATAAAGCTTGTTTTCTAAACCCTTCATCAGCTTTGTTGCCCTTCTCTGGACCTTCTCCAGCACCTCAATGTCCTTTTTATAGTGAGGGACCCAAAACTGAACACAGCATTTGAAGTGTGGCCTTACCAGCACACTGGGACAATCACTTCCCTACTCTGGACACAAGCAGGATGCAGTTGGCGTTCTTGGCTGCCTGAGCACACTGCTGGCTCGTGTTCAGCAAACTGTCAACCAGCACCCGCAGGTACTTCTTTATCGGGTAGCGTTCCAGCCACTCTGCCCCAAGTCTGGAGTGTTCATGGGGTTGTTGTGACCAAAGTACAAGACTCGTTGTTTCTGGTGTTCAGCCTTGTTGAACTTCACGTAAGTGGCCTTGGCATACACAGAAAATAGTGGCAAGAGGAAAGCAATCTGATGACATCAACAAAGTCAAACACCTCTCTGCACTCTCCTTCCCAGGACTTTTCCGCAGCCTAAGTCTTTATTGGAACAGTTGACCTCGGTGGGATCAGTCCTGTGTAGACATCTTTGTCAAACTCCATCCAAAAGTTAGTTTCCTCTACAGAACATTTCCATACAACAGAAAAATATACCTAATTACGTCAGCAACTCCAGTGTCCCCCTGACCATTATGGCCTGTTACATGTTTTTAGATTTAGTAAAGCCCCTGAGATGAATGTCTGGCTGGAGTCCTGAGCAGAAATACACATGGTTGTAACCCATGATTGCTGATAGCTTTTGTTTATTTTTTTCCAGAAAATCATAGGATGTCTGATGACCTTTGAAGGTCCCTTCCAACCCAGACCATTCCATGATTCTATGCTGGTTTTGTCACATTTCACCAACTGATTTTGTAAAACTACATTTCTACTTTATGTAAAACTTAAAAGAAGTCCTCTAGGATTAATTACCTCACTCAGGGTCCAATTTATTTGGCAATTAAGAAAAATCAGACAGTAGATGGTGAGTTTACTGTTTTGAAGTGAAAGGCCAAAGTCCATATGTCTGTTCTCAGATTAAATGTTAGTTTCAGGAATTCATTATGTGAAAGTCTCTTTAAAAGTGCTTTATACATCTTTATATTTTTTTTAACTTCATCATTTATCCTTCGAATAACTTCCATGTCCAGACTTTGAGAATACTAATGGAAACAAACAATGAGGAATTTAAATTGTTTGTGTGATCATTTTCAGAATCCGCTTTTCTCTCTCTGCCTGCGGTCAGAGAGATGCAGTGTTTAATGTTGTGATGCTGCTGGAGAACAGCCAAGAAATGCTATCAAAGAGGAATCTTATCCTATGCAGGAATTCAACACCACAATCTTGTTCGCACGCCAAAATAATGGAGACTTTGCATACAGTCATAGAACCATGGAATCATAGAATTGTTTCGGTTGGAAGAGACCTTTAAGATCACTGATTGCAACCTTCAGCCTAAGACCACCATTAAATCACATACCAAAATGCCACATCCACTTAGTCCTTGAACACCTCCAGGTACAATGACTCCACCACCTCCCTGGGCAGCCTGTTCCAATGCCTGACCACTCTTGCAGTAAAGATATTTTTCCTAATATCCAACCTAAACCTCCCCTGGTACAATTTCAGGCTATTTCCTCTCATTCTGTCAAGTGATAATAGGGAGAAAACACCAACCCCTACCTCACTTAAACCTCCTTTCAGGGACCTGTAGCAAGCAATGAGGTCTCCCCTCAGCTTGCCTTCTCCAAACTAAACCACCCCAGTTCTCTCAGTGCTCCACATAAGCCCTGTTCTCCAGACTTCTTCACCAGCTTCATTGCTCTTCTCTGGACATGATCCAGCACCTCAATGTCTTTCTTGTAGGTAGGGGCCCAAAACAGAACACAGTACACAAGGTGTGGCCTCACCAGTGCTGAGTACAGGGGCACAAAAACTGCCCTACTCCTGGTGTCCAAATTATTCCTGATCCAGGCTAAGATGTACACTGCTGGTTCACCTTCAGCCAGCTGTCAATCAGCATTACCAAGTCTTTCTCTGATGGGCAACTCTCCAGCCACTCTGCCCCAAGGCCTGTAATGTTGCATGGGGTAATGTAATAGACTGCAATCATGTGATAAATGGATGTCACCTATGGGCTATGGGGAAGGATGTCAGCTACTGCAAACCTACCAGTGCCCCATTCCAGGAAGAAGACACATATAGGCTGCAAAGACCTTAGGGTGGGTGATGCTGGGACAACAAAAATCCTGTCTGTGCACAAACAAACATCTGCCCTAGCCATACTGCAGCCTGGCTGCTCCAACAAGCTGCTCTTTCAGCACATGTACACCAGAAGCCACAAGAGACTACAATTTTTGAAGGCAGGTTTAGGGATTTCTTACACAGCATTTGCAGCTGGGAAATCCTCCTGCATATATCCAACAGCTTTAGAGCCTTTCCACTACTACTCCAGCCCTTGCTGTAGTGAGGCAGGTTACCAGGACAGGTAGGTTTTAGACCAACTTTTTAACTTCTGTTCTGTCCATGGGGCTGTAAAGTGGAACCGTCAGGACCACTGGTTTCATTGAGCAATTTCTATCCAACAACTACAAAGCACTGCCTCACACAGCACATGCAAATCCTGCCAATTCACAATATTATGAGTGTTTTCTCAGGAACAGCTTGACACAGATAGCACAATTACTTGGATGAACGACTGCTGTACAAAAACTACGTACCAAGTATGAAGGGCAGACGTGGAGGGGCTGTTGTTATCAGGGCTCCAGTTTCAACTTGCCTTGAGTCGATAGGAAGAGACTCTTCTGCAGCAGCTGAGGTTTTAGCCTAAGGAAACACACATATTTGGATATCATGTTGCTTGATTAACTCACTAGATAATGTAAGAGAGCTGAACCAAGTCTTAAAGAGAGCATGTGCATTCCTAATATAAAGCTTGCAAGAGCTCCCTTTAGTGTAGGGACATTTAAGGTTTACATGACCCATTTTAAGGATCTTTTAGATTTGATTCCAATATACACTGCAAATCTGTTTTGTCTCCCCTATCCTTACAATAGTTAGATTCTTTGTGATAGAACTCCACAAGTGGGGTCTATCTGATTTCCTCATTGTTCACAGCATGTTAGGGGTCAGAAGGGACCTCCAGAGATCATTGAGTCCAATCCTGATGCCAGAGCAGGACCACAGAATCTAGCTCAAGTCACACGGAAATGCATCCAGACAGTGCTTGAA
>VWYK01010567.1:3917-17904 GCA_013399775.1 Semnornis frantzii | reverse complement strand
GATTTGCTCTCCCCCGTTCCAGCCTGCGGGGGTGGAGTAAGGTACTTGACACCTACTCCTTTCACATTCCAAACCCCTGGAACCAGAGGTGGGGGGGAGCAGAACAGTTTCATACCCCATTCAAACCTTCGGTGGGGCAGGGACTTGGGTGTGCCCCTCCACACTCTATTTATCCTTTTCTAGACAAAGTGTCCATTTGCCTTGTTATACTGGGTGTGAAAACCCAGCCAACCATCAGTCCAGTTCCCAGTGCCTGCTTCCACATGGGTCAGTATACATGTGGAAAGGCACCTTTTGCTGTTCTCCCTTTCCAGCCTCCAGGGTGGGGGAAAAGCAGTTTTTGTGCCTTCTTCTCCTCCCTATTCAAACCCACGGTGGGGGTGGGGGGAGAGGGGGCCCCCCCCCTCTATCCATTCTCTGCTCAGCCACTATTTGTGTTTGGGATTTTCTTGCCTCAGGCACAGGACCTTGCACTCGTCTTCATTGAACTTCATAACATCGCCACCAGACCATCTCTCTAGCCTGCCAAGGTCCTTCTGGATGGCATCCCTTCCCTTCAGCATGTCAACCTCACCATACAATTTGGATTGTTGGCTAACTTGCTGATTATACACTCTTTCCCACTGTCTGTGGTGCCAACAGAGATGTTAAACACTAGTCCCAGCACCAAACCCTGAGGAGCACCACTTGGCACTCATCTCTACTTAAACATTGAGCCATTGACCATTACTCTTTGAGTTTGATTGTTAAGCCAATTTCTATGTACTGGGTAGTCCACTCATCAAATCCATGTCTTTCCAATTTAGAGACCATGATGTCTTGGGGGACAACGTTAAATGATTTGCACAAGTCCATATTGATTGACATCAGTTGCTCTTCCCTTGACCATCGACACTGTTTCCATATCACAGACAGCCAACTAATTTGCTAGGCCCAGTTTGCCCTTGGTGAAGCCATGTTGGTTGCCCCCAGTTGCCTCCTCGTTTTTCATGTGCCTTAGCAGAGTTTCAGGGGGATCTGCTCTGTGATCTTGTTAGGCACAGAGGTGAGACTGACTAGTTTGTAGTTCCATGTGTCTTTCTTTTTTCCTTTTTTTGGAAAATGGGAGTTAGGTTTCCCTTTTGCATGTCAAAATTGTGTATACATTACACTTTGCCCTTCGCTGTCTTTAGACCAGGTTCCTTTGTTCACTTTCTTTGGACAGGGAAGGAGTCAATTACTGCCTTGAAAGATTTAGTGGTATCTGATACTCTTTTCACAAATGCTTTTGCATTCCCTTTCTCACGTCAGTGAGTGTGCTGAACAGAAACTTCACTACTACTGACAGCAATGATTGTTTATGTCATTTTGATCAATGGGGACAAACAGTGCTGAAAATGAAAGAAAAATCAATGATTTGCAGGGCCAAGGGCTGCTTTATTTGAAAGCCCTTGCTCAGTAAAATACTCTTTTTATTTGTGGATTGCAGTTTAAATTACTGTTATTTTTGAAGTATAAACTCATATTCGACCATTGGTTCCTCATTGCTGCTGTTCAATCAATAATTTAAAAGCACTTTGAAAACCTTAATTGAGTCTCAGGGTTAACCAATCATGTTAATTGATGTTGTCACTTGCAAGAAAGAAACCTACTACACCATGAGGTTGGAGAGCTACCTCAGATTCTTGTCTTTTTCATTTGTATTTACTGCTTATCTGTATTTGAGATTTTAATGGAAATTTTCACAGGGAAGTAAAGCTCTGCTTATCTGAAAAACAGTCCTCTGATGCTTCTGTATGAAGTGTTTTTAAAAGAGCTAGAGAATTTCAAATAATCCATAGCATGAAGATATGTTATGCAAAAATTTCTAAGACTAACTTCATGCAAAAAGCTTTGAAACTGTCAGTGATCAAACTGACTTTTTTCTCGTGTTATATCACTTACTAGAAAAAAATATCTAGAACTCCAACATCACTTTTTGTTTACATTGATAACTAAAATTAAGCCCACTTAGGGAAGGTCTGTGAAGGTAGGTAAACTTCTAAATCAGACACAAGTTTAAAAAAAAAAAAAAAAAGTAAAGAAATGCATAAACTTACTTGAAACTTGTATGGTGTGTCTTAGGTTGCTTTCACCTCAGTGATGTTTTTACATGATAAATATCACACATCAAGTTGCTGGGAGAAAGAGAAATATCAATTGCATGCTCCACAGCAGAAGGGTAAAGCCTAAGTATAGGTATAATTAATATTAAATATTAAACATATTTCCATTTCTTCCATTAGCTCCATAATCTGCTATTCTTTTGACAATGTATGTTTAAGGAGAGATACTGATTAGTACAATCCTGATGTCTCGAAGTTTTCATGTGATAGCATCTTATACAATATTTTCCTGTTCAGTGAGAAAGAGATGAAATCAGGAAGTTTATATATTCGTTGTGATCTGAGATTCCAGTCTTAGAAATGAACTTTATAGATTATGTGGTCTGTGCCATAGAAAGTAATTTATCTTTTTGGAGAGCACTTGGTAGCAGAACTGGTATTTTCAATTAGGTTGACATAGAGAAGTCTAATTTTAAATATGTAATACCATAAATCTGTGCTGTAGGAATATCATGTTGACCCTGGCACTTCATCTGGCACTCATGAAGTTCAACAAGAGCAAGTGAAGTGTTCTGCTTCTGGACTGGAACAATCCTCACTATCAATACAGAGTAGGGGATGAGGTGATAGAAAGCAGCCCTGTGGAAAAGGCCTTGGGGATGCTGATGGACGAGAAGTTGGACATGAGCAGACAGTGTGCATTTGCAGCCCAGAAGGCAAATCAGATCCTGGGCTGCATCAAAAGATGCACTGCCAGCAGATTCAGAGAACTAATTCTGCCACTTTGCTCTGGTGAGACCTCGCATGGAGTACTGTGTCCAAGTTTGGAGCCCTCGTTATAGGAAAGACATGGATTTAATGGAATGGGTCCAGAGGAGGGCCATGAAAATGATCAGGGGATGGAGCACCTCTGCTATGAGGATAGACTGAGGGAGCTGGGGTTTTTCAGCCTGGGAAAGAGGAGGCTCTGGTGGAACCTAATAGCAGTCTTCCAGTACCTGAAGGGGCCTATAAGAAGGATGGAGGGAGACCGTTTACAAAGGCCTGCAGTGATAGGATGAGGGGCAATGGCTTCAAACTAGAGAAGACCAGTTTTAGATTGGATGTTAGGAAGAAGTTCTTTATTATGAGGGTGATGGAACACTGCAACAGGTTGCTCAGGGAGATGATTAAGGCCCCATTCCCATGGATATTCAAGGTGCGGATCAGTTGGGCTCTGGGCAGCCTGTCGTGTCTGAGGATGTCCTCACTGACTGCAGGGGCGGTTGGACTAGATGACCTTTGGAGGTCCCTTCCAATACAGACCATTCTGTGATTCTATGATTTTTTTTTTTTTTCCAAATCTTTTAAAAGTAGGAGACAGTGTTTTGTCACTATAACCTATGTCTGCTTTTAAAGTAAGAATTAGAAAGGTTGAGGTTGGTAGTGCCCTCTAGATATCACCTAGTTCAACCCTCCTGTTCAAGCAGGGTCATTGAGACCAGGTTGCACAGGGCTGAATTTGGTCAGGTTTTGAGTATCTCCACAGATACTGTAGATATTGCACCCATTTCAGGGAAGCTGACCACATGTATTGTGGTGCCTGTTGCACTGGGTGTCTCACTTGTGGGTTATGTGCTCTCTCAAACAGAGGAAATGCAAACACTGTCTCTTTCAGACAAAAGCTTAATTTTGGACTCCATCCACCTTATCCTCCTGCCTCCAAAGAACACTACTTTCCCCTTCAAGGGCAACTGCACTCTCTGTCAGCATCAGGCACAGCTCCAGCAAGTTACTGTAAGTGGTGCTTGCTTTCAGTTTGTTTGGATCCACAGGATACCCTCAAACCCGAGACTGCTACTTGTCCACACTTGTAGCAGGGTGTGATATAGACCAGAGCTGCAGCAGCCTTCCTTTCTAGTTCTCTTCCAGAGAAGGCCTCTGTATCCCCATTATTGAGTTCACCCCCTTAAGCAGTCATGGAAAGTCATGATTTGCCTTTGAACATCTCCCTGTCCTCCTGGTGCAAACTAGGGAGGGACAGAAGAGGACCAGAGGGTTCTGTGGATGGGCTGAATTTAGGCAGATTATAAGAAGAAATACAGATGCCAAGAGTCCTGAAACGAAGGCCCAGGCTTCCCAGGACAGCATATTTGCAGCTCTGACCATCTGGAATTTCTTACAGAGGCAGGTTCTGTCTGCCATCTACCCAATGCCCCAATTTTTTTCCTGAGGTTGGTCCCATCTAGTCATAGCTTATTTTTCCTGCACTGTAGTGGCTGCAAAGCTCTCTAACCAGACACTGCACATTCTCTCTCAGACACCACCCTTAGAAACTGTAACATTCGTTGCAATTAAAATATTTCTTGAATCATCAAGAAACAGCAAACATTACAAACAACAAGACTGGTGAAATATAACCACATCTCACAGCCCATCTGAAGTCTTGTGCAACATATAGGAGCAATTGCTTCTGCACAGAAATAGTTTTCATTATGATATTTAGCTAAATCTAGCATTTGTGAAAACAACTCAGAGGAGTTTATATGTGAAAATTAAATGGGAATCATTACTCTCCCACTAAAAACACAATTCGCTTTACCAGCCTCCATTTACCAGCTTTGGAAACATTAAGTTTAAATTGACCCTACAGAGATAAACGTTGCGGCTATGCAAATATCAGTGTTATGTTAGCAGGCTCCACAGTACGACAAAAATTGTGGATAGGCATTTCCAGTACTGTGCTAGTAGTTTGTTTATTAACATGGAAAGAGGCAGTCCAGAAGCTATGAACAGCATCCTTTTCTCACAGCCAGTGTTCCCAAGCACTCAGCCATCTGCTGTCTTGTCTGCCTGTGATAATCACTCCTTCTCCCTGCCAGATTTTGTGCTGCACTGTGCATGACTTTTGAAATGATTTAATGGAGTAATTTGCATTTTAAAAATAATTTTACATGCCAATTAATTTCCGTTTATGGTTTATCTACCCTTCCACAAACAGTGTTATGGAAAGACATGGATAAGTGCAACCTTTGCCAGTTGTGAG
Source organism: Semnornis frantzii (assembly GCA_013399775.1). NCBI lineage: Eukaryota > Metazoa > Chordata > Aves > Piciformes > Ramphastidae > Semnornis > Semnornis frantzii. The sequence continues at coordinate 12,795 of VWYK01010567.1, read as the reverse complement.
CACATCAGAGAGGGTGTCTAGAGCTGCTAGAGTGTGTGAGTCAGGGGGAGTATGATTGGTGCACATGGTGGGTGCATACTGATGGGTTTGTTATAATAGCAGGTACCTGAGAATGTTGTGATTTATGTGCATAACTGACAGGCATCAGGGAGTAAAGGAGAGTACTGCTTCTGTGACTTGCTGGGGTGTCTGGGAGAGTTTGAATAGCTGCATGGATTGTTTGAACAGTAGGAGCCAGGGAGATTTGTTTTGCTTCCCAGACTTTTGCCAAACTCGTTCCTTATACCTACCTTGAACACCTTCCAGCTGCTGTCACAGCTTGGTGCCTGAATCCTGTCAAAGGCAGCAAAGGGCAACCGGGAGATCAGCAAGGTAGTGTCCAGATGTAGCAGCTTCTGCTAGGAGCTGAGCGGAACTTAAAGGGCATAAAGCCTGGAGCATAAACTTCCTGTCTCCAGCCTTAACTGTCGAATGAAAGAAAAGAGAAAGGAAAAGGCAGAAAGGTATTTCTGCCTCATTTTCATTACCATTTATATTATGAAACCATAGATATCCAAAGCACAATATGAACTGGACATCTTTGAACTAAGCTACTATAAAATCTTCCCAGAGGATGCAATTAAATCTTCTTATTAAGAGCTGTTGACAGGTTTAAACAATAAGTTGCACTTCCAGAAATAATCTCTCCCATCAAAGAGCTCCATCTTCAGATGCTTCGGATGCTCTAGAATGTGCCCGTTTCCTACTGGCAGCCCCAATTGATAGTGCATCCACCACCACCATCATCATCACAGCCTCTTTCTGCTGCTGCAGGACAAGCAGTAGGCTTTAGGGAGGGCTTGCCAAAAAGTTGACAAAGAATTTGTAATTATGAAACACTATTAAAATGTAAAAATTAGTGCAAGACTTGAGAATCTACAAAGACTTGTCATTGTCTTTATTTTTATGATTATAAATAGTCTTGAGATGCTCTCTAAAAAGCTGAAGTTTTGAGTTACTTAAATGACTAGTTTGATCAGTTGTGTTAAAATGTCTGTGGGTAAAAAAGAGACATTCTCAGGGCTGTCAGATTCAAAGTATGACATTTTCTGTATTAAATGCACTTCAAAGTCCTTACAACATGCTGTTGAGTTTTGTCAAGAGCATTCAATTCTTTTGTATTTTGTCAGTCTGTCTGAAACACAATCAATGTGTGTGTGACAGGAGGAGAACTGCTTTATGAAGAAATTTCCAGCCTTCCATATGATCATAAGGGAAAAACAGGACGAACACAAATAACCATAAAGTTTTGGGAAATTGTAGATCTTATCCTCTTTCTCAGTTTTCAGAAGAAATTCAACATTCCTACACTGAGAAAAGTTGTTATGTAAGGATTTTTTTTGTTTGTTTGATGGAGTACATTGTTTCTTTTTTTGTCAGATATCCTATGCAAAACAGGTTTTTAGTGCTTCTGACATGCAATATCTTACAACTTCTCTACATCAAATGAGTGTCTGATGCCTTGAGCAATTTGTAGCAATTTATAGCAATCTCTCACAGTGAATTAAATCACTACCAAAGTTTTCATTAAGTTCTTTCATTTATTCCTTGAGGGAAAAATAGACATAGTTCTACAGGTTAGAGCAAGGCTTTAAACAGTACTTGTGTTAGTTTTTGAGCCTTCAGAAATAATGCAAAGAGATCTTGTTCTTAGCTTGGTCTGCTCCTTTCTATGAGAGTAATTTATCCCTTATAACATCGCAAAGCCAAATGAGAAGTCTCTTAATCAAGATATTGAGCTAAGGCCAACAGCCTCTTAGGAATGGTTACAAGAATATGTCACCAAAATGTGAACTCCATCAGTGCCCTGAAGCTCCTTTACCTATATGAAGTCCCAGTAGCTGTTGCAAAAATGAATATTCATATAAAGAATATAAGGACTTGGAGTGATGCCCAAGGTGTTTTTTTCCGAATGTCACACTCTTCACATTTTTTGAGAGGAAAGGAAATCCGGAGACTGAAAAATGTTATATGTATACTTATTTGGAATACAAATTATATTAGCAACATGTTCTTCTTACCTATAGAATTGACAACCCTATTTAAAGCCAGGTGAAATTTAAATCATTCTAATGACCTTTATTGGGCCTTTTGCTTCCCATCAGACATTGCAACATATTTCTGTAGTTTTGCATAGGGAATATGTTAAAAACCCCAGCTGTTGTGTGAAAGAACAAAGCTATTAAAAATGTGTCTGCTTAATGTCACTAGAAAGCTGTTATGCATTTTGGATAAGAGTAATAAATTGATTTTATTTCTTAGGCACTGAGAGTGCTGTGCTGATGTAGTGACAGAGCCCTTCAAAACCTTCAAGGTATTCAGAAGAGAAGACTGAGAGGAGATCTGATCAATGTGTATAAATATCTGAGGGGTGGGCATCAAGCAGATGGGGGCAAATCTCTTTTCACTGGTCAGCACAAATAGGACAAGGAGCAATGGCTACAAATTGGAACATAGAAGGTTTCACCTCAACATGAGGAGAAGCTTCTTTACAGTGAGGGTGACAGAGCACTGGAACAGGCTGCCCAGAGATGTTGTGGAGCCTCCATCTCTGGAGACTTTCAAAACCCACCTGGAACCATTGCTGTGTGAACTACCCTAGAGGATCCTGTCTTGGCAGAAAGGTTGGACTCCATGATCTCTGGAGTTCTGTGGCCATTTGATAGATTCCTGCCTCAGACATAAACAAATTCAGAACAGAGAAACTTAGAAGTATAAGCTCTGAGGCAAACATTCTAGGGATAGGCCATGTAATGGCAACAATGGATAACTTAATGTAATTCCATTGGAGCATCAAGAGCTTCATGTCTGGAAGCACAGCTTGTACCTTCCCCTTGCTGCTTCTGCTGCTTCGCCTGTGCCTGCTGCTATCTTCCCCTGCCGCTGCTTTGGCTGATGCTGCTTTTGCTGCTTTGCCACCATTTGACCCCTTCCCCATCTTCCTTCAGGTTATTGTATTCCTATAGTTATATTTTCCCTATACTGTCATATTTAAACTACAAGAAATACGATTTCTCTTTTTTTGTCCTAACTTCACAAAAAAAATCTGTGTTGTGGTGAGTTTATTCCACCAGGGGAGGGATCCACCCTAACCCGTTACAAGGTCCCTTCCAACCTCTAAATTTCTGTGATTCTGTGATTCTTATACTTCAGCAAGGAAGGGAAAGCACCTCATTTCTTTCAGACTGCATGGAAGAAGAGAGAAGCAGCATTGGCACGAGGACATTGTACCTCACTAAGATTTGAACTGGGATATCCGAGTTCCAGTTAACAGCCTAGCTGCTTTCTTGTTCTTTCCCCGTATCAGAAGATGACACTTCTTTTTCCAGTCAGTAATACTCCAACACAATATACACATCAAAAGAGTATGTTACACAGGGATAATAGCAACGAAATGGAGGTACTGGATTCTTTAGAAATTCTCAAGACTTCTTAAAGATTTTGGAGACTGTGATGGTTTGGGAGTTCCCCGCCCCCCACACTTTAAAATGACCCAGGTTAGACTCTCAGCTGGCTGGAAGTTAAGAGATGAAGCTATATTTACAGCTCAGCACAATATACAAGCAAATATATACAGTATTTACAGGAATATTTACAGAAATATACAAGTTTAAGGTAATACGGACACACAACACCCCTCCCAGAAATCAGAGACCCCAGGAGGGGCTCCCAACCACCCTTCCACCTTCTCCCCACCCCTACACCTTACCCCAAGGTTTGGCTTATGCGCAAGGAGGATCGGCTGGGGAGGATTAGAAGAAAAGTGGTTAGTGAAGTTATTCAGCTGAGAGGAGAAGCCAGAGCTGCTAGCCCAAGAAGCTGCTAGCCCAAGACCCAAGCAGCAAGCAAGGCCTCGTGACCCAGACTGCCAGCTCGAGAGACTCTTATCTTTTTGTTTTGGTTTTCTTATACCTAAACATCACAGCAAGCCTATGAGTGAAGTAGACATCACCATGGTTTTACCTTCACAGCCTACAGTATAATTTTCTCTATTAAAAATATTCCAATTAGCTCAAACCAGCACAGAGACATTGCACAATCATTGGTATTGCCTACTAGTGTTGGTAAAGACATTGTCTCTCTTGTGTTTTGCAACTTATGTGATCCAGAGATCTGTACAAAAACAATCAATCAGCCCTGTTAGGGACTCGTTATCTCCATTCACAGCTGAAAGAACCTCAGAAACAGATAGGGCGCAAAGGACTGAGGTTCAAAGATAGAAGTGTGAATGTGAGTGAAATACTTGAGGACTTCCCTGCTGAGCAAAATTGGAAACAAACAAAGGAGTAACAAGAAGGTTAAAAAGCAGAATAGCTAGAGTCAGAGCAGCAGACAGCATGAAGCAGCACAGAAATGTTTCAGAGCAAAGAAAACTCTTGAAACAGCAAAAGGAGCCTTCTACCAGGAACAGGGAAAGTTTGCAAGAATTAGGAGCCCGAGGTAAGAAAGAAGTCCAAAAAATGGGCTAAGTCCAGCTATTAATGGATGGTAGAGCCTTCACTATGATGGTGGAAGGGGAGGTTGATGTTGAAAATTCCTTTCATGGCATGAGTTTAGGTGGATGAAGGAGCCTTCCAGAGGAAGGCAGGAATTAATAGAAAGATCCCTGGGAAGGGAACAAATGTCTCTTGCTCACAAATGCCTCTCTCAGTTCTGTTAGGAGCATCACTGAAGACAGCTTCTGGAATGAAGCTTGCTAATTCCACTGATAGGATTCATGGAAAATGCACATGCAAAACTGTAATGCTTTTTGCCTTTTTCTGTGAGCACAGGTGTTTTCACTGCCTGCAGTCAGCCCTTTCAAGTTGCTGTGCACATGGACCTTGAAGAAATCAAACTCACCTATCTTATGTTGTTGCCTGCCCACAGCAAAAATTACCCCAAACTGCTCTTGCTTTCCAAGCTCTGATGTAGAATCCTAATTTCCATCCTTTATTTCCACTGCCTCTAGACTGTCTTGCTCCTTGTGTTTTAAAGGCATAATGTAGTCTAAATTCTTCCATTCCTCACTTCATTTTTCCCTTTACTAACCTGTTTTCTCCTCCTTTTAAGCAAGTCTCTCAGTTTGCCATTCTTACTCCTCACTTTCCACACACACATATGCCCCACTACACCCCCACCCCCACCCCCCCATATTATAGTCTAATGAGATTTCCAATAGTACAAAAAAAGACTTTCTCTTACTTGGGCTGTCTTATATCTCCAGTTAAATTCCATGTCTCAAAAAATGCCATCTTTACCTCTCCAGTCACTTGGATATGTCTTGGTATTTTTAAGTTCATCCTAAGCCATTGCATACATTTGCTCTTTTCATATAATTCAAAGCCTACATTGTTATTCTACAAAGTCATTTGTAGAATAGCCTTTTAGAATGGCAAATGTCATTGGTACTTCTGTGTTTGCATATATTTGCATCTAGTGTATGCAAGGATGGCAGAAGTTAATCTTTAATATGTATGTACATACATCTTTCATAATACCTCAGTGCTATCACTTCTTTTCCTTCTGTACTTGTTCACAATCCCATGTGTCATGATTTAGCTTAATTTAAGCCTGACAGATGCATCCTGCTAAGGTGTATATCCCTATTTAGGAGATAGGGAATGTGACATTTGTTGGTTTGTAAAGTACCACAGTTCTAACAAATTGCACCTAATAGAACATTTTTTGTGTAACTGTCTTGCCATAATCAGTTCTGAGCACAACGCTGGTACTCCTGGAAACTGGATATGCATATTCTCTACCTGTATTCACCACTATGCATGTTGAGATTATATCTCTCTTCTGATATTGTTTTTAGCTTTTTCCCCAGTGAAAACATCTGAGGAATTTATTTCCTGGAAATAGCTTTACACAATGCACTGAACTTTATACTTTCTTGATGCATATAAATCAGAACTGTAGCATTATTTCTGCAAATCGGTAACATTTTGAACAAAATATATATAAGTTAATTGATCTAACTAGAAATCTTATATTTCATAGAGGTGTATCTACAGGAGCTACAGAGATCTCTACCTTCATGTATGGGGAAGAGAACTGAACTCCTTTCCAATGAGATACCTGATATTCTAAAAGTCTCCCTCTTCATTGACAGAGATAAACTTCATGTGGTTATAGCTAGTATCTGAGTTACTAATTTTTAACCATTGCTAGAATCCCACCTTTTCACCCATAAATGAGGTAGTAAATTTGTTCGAAGAGAGCCCTTACCTCTAAATATTTCCCATTCACTCTGTCAACGGCAGCAAACCAGAGCCTTTGTGCACCAGTGGTTGGTGACAATTATGAAACAGGTAAGGAGACTTTAGAAATATGGATCTAAGAACAAATTCTTCTGTTCTGTGATTCCACTGCTGTTAGTAATTATTAGAAGCATAAAGTATTTGATCTTTGATTTCAACACAAACTGTGCCTGAGCATGAGGATTTATTGAGAAACTCTATTTCACCCTGTCATCCTGCTGTTTCCCTGCTGATTTATGACTGCTTTCTGAAAGCTATCACTTTCCCAATTTGTCTCACGTTTAATCAGCACTATGCAATTATTGCAGAATTTTAGTATTTTAACTATTTAGCCATGCACTGCTAAAAGAAAAAGGAAATTTAAAAGGGGGGAAAAAACCCCAAACAAAAAACAAACAAAAAAAAAACGCACCCCGATTTTGAAAATGCCTCTTGCTTCATTCTCAGTATTTTAATCAGAGAGTATTGCCAGACTTGTTGACTGCCATTGGAATCTTTTGGGCAAGATCGTGTGCTGGAGACTGCTCATGATCACGTAAATACAAATGAGTGATAGAGATTTCTCTGAGCATGTGACTGCTACTGACTTCAAAGTCAATAACAACAAAAAATGTCTGTAAGAAAACCAGCAAAATGGTAGAGAATGTTTTAAAGTGAAAATACATGGGGAAGAGGGAGAGTTTACTTATTACACTGCAAAACAGTTTTGCCTTTGCTTTTTTCTGATTTACATGCAGTTGTTCATTATGCATAAATTGACATTAACTGCTTGAATCATAGAATCATAGAATAGTAGGGTTGGAAGGGATCTCAAGGATGATCTAGTTCCAACTCCCTGCCATAGTCCTGCTTAGGAAAGTAGGAACAAGGCTTGTAATGGCCTTTGCTTACTTTTGTCATATGTACGTGTTTAGAAACCAGACCACTGTTTTGGAGCATCTGGTAACCTTTGATTAAGCCTCCTAGCTTTATTCTTTTCCCCTGCCTTTTTAGAATGTACATAATAAGTCCATCATCAAATACCAAGTTAGATATCCATACAACTGAAATTTCATTGTTTGCTGCATCTTGCCATCTTCACAGAGCTAGCAGCAGCTGACAGCATGATTAGTAGGTTATGCACAATTTTGATAAGCATCAAGTGTATTTTAACACACAAATCAAAAGCAATCTGGAAATGTTTGTTGATAAAGCTAATTTGGAATATAAATTCAAGCACAACAAGGAAGAACATGTTATTCTATTATTAGTCAAAAATTATTAATTCCATACACTATTGTAAAATAAATGACAAATAAACTTTGCCCAAACCGGAGTTGGGCAATACTCTGTGATTCCAGAGTATTTACAATATGGTTCACTCTGTAGACAGGGAAATACCATTGAAAAAGCCAAGCGAATGAGAAGCTGGAAGCTCAAAAGGTTTGATATACCAGTAGCACTATTTTCTAATATTTTCTCATTATTCTCTAGTCTATTCACGTGTTCAATTATACCATATGGAGTTTCTCCCATCCTTTCTCATTCTTGTTTAATCTCCCAGTGCATTTAGTTGTTGCAGGTGAAAGACATTTGAATCCCTTCTTTTCTGTAATGTACTTGGCTCACAAAGCTTGGCAACAGCTACAGTGCACTGCTTGTGAGGGCACTGTTAATCCTCAGAGTATTATCTTGGCTGGGATACTACAGGACAGGATGCTGATTCCTAGCTTGGTCCTGAGCTTCAGAAAATCCAGAACCCTTCTTCTCCATTCTTTCACATCTGTGATCTGTCAATAGGTGTCTCTCATCAGCCTCCTTCATACACAAAGGCACACTAACAAGTTCATGTTTAAGACCATTTCCAAGTCAACGCCTTTGCCTTACAGATACAGCTAGCATCCAGTTCACAAATACGCAAACTGTGTTACAGAGTGACTTGGCAGAAATGGCAAGCAGCAAACACATTGCAAAGCCAGTCACAAAATGCCGAGCCCAACTGTTGGAAAAGAAAGAAAATCCAGCCCTGATTTGAACTTCACCCTGATTAGAGCAAAAGATTAATCTAGATGACTAAGTTACATTCGTTACTAATTTTGTTATTATTTATTCTACAGTCCTCTACAGTGGCAGCTAGATAACAAAAGCACCACTTGTCAGACAGCCTTCAGACTGTGCCTCAAAGGCACAACCATGCATATACCAAAGCAAATAGGTAAGGTTTCCATTCAAGTTTCTGAATTAGGTTTAGAGAATTGGTGTGTGTAACTTTTGTGGGCTGCTTTAGACAATTCATCTGAACTTCTAATGAATTTTTTTTTTTTACTTATTTGTATTTCATGGCAGAAATGATTTATGACAACAACACAGAATGTTTAGGGCTAGAAGTGACCTTGAAAGGTCATCTGGTCCAACACCCCTGCCAGAGCAAGATCACCTATACCAGATCACACAGAAACACATCCAAGTGGGTCTTGAATATCTCCAGAGTGGGAGACTCCACAACCCCCCTAGACAGCCTCTTCTGTCACACTCACAGTGAAACATTTTTTCTTTGTATTTCCATGGAATTTCTTATGCCTCAACTTCCACCCATTGCCCCTTGTCCTGTCATT